>JAQGCW010000075.1:0-17448 GCA_034700065.1 Mesodorylaimus bastiani | reverse complement strand
CTTCCGTTTCAGTGACCATGAGCTCCACGACGCCCGGTCGGTTATCGATTTCGTTTCAAAAGGAAGATAGGGCCATAATGTGGCAAGAATTTCTACAAAATTGCGTCGTAAAACCATTGATAGGTAAGATTTCTTTTTCATTCTTTCTTTTTCCTCGTGGAGTTCCATAAATATGAATGACATCGGTGTTTCTCTTTTCAGATCGCAAATATCGAACCTGTCGTATTCATAGTATCGACAATGTGACGCACGATACGAGATTATACACCATCGATTTTCCCGATGGTGACGCCATGCCAGTGCCTGTCGGCAGCCACGTGTTCATTCGGATTTGCAGCGGTAAGTGGAATGGCCAATTAATTACGTTTGTCTCAAAGAAGACATTGAATTAGCTCTCTTTCAGGTTTTCAATTGATGGAACGCCCGTACACGCCTGTCGCCGCCCCCATGCTCATTCTCAACGGCGGTCCATCGACGACCGTTCATTTATTGATCAAGCTCTACGGGAATGGAGTGTTCACTCCGAAATTATGGCAGTTGAAAGAAGGTAAGCGGTTTCGAAGGCTTTCTTTGTCGATTGATCTTTTTTGCTGATGCTTCTGCAATCATTTTCAGGCGACGCGTTGGAACTGAGCGATCACGAAGGTTCGTTCAGTCTCGATCGGTTCTTGGATCATTATCACATATTCTTATTGGCCGCTGGAACTGGTTTCACGCCGATGGCTCGTATTATTCAAGCGTGTTTGCACAAGTTGAAAAAGTAAGTCCACTTTACGTTTTCTTTTTGAAAATTCGATTGCAAAGGTTTTTAAAAATGCTATTTAATTTTTCAGACGCGTAACGTTGATATTTTTCAACAAACGGGAGAAAGATATTTTATGGCGCGACGATTTGGAGAAACTCGCCGAACAATCGGATCAGTAAGTCGGAAGTTTTTAATATTATCACTCTTTTGATGACTTTACAATCGTTCGTATTTTTTCAGATTTCGCTTTGTCAATGTGCTGAGCGAGGCCGGTGACGAATGGACCGGTCGCAAAGGACGTGTATCGATCGATCTGCTCAAGGAGTTCCTACTGCCGAAATCGCCATCGAATTTTGTTTGCGTTTGCGGTCCGAATGGATACGTCGATAATTCAGCCAAATATGGCCTGTTCCGTTTTCAGATGTCTCAAGGATTTGGAATACGACGACGAATCCGTTCACGTTTTCCAAGGGTGATCACCGAAAGGCCGTTAATTCGTTAATCATGTACAGGTCAGTCAGAAAAGTATTTCATTTTTATTCTGTGACGCATTTTGCCGGTGCAGTTTCGTTAATTTCCTTCTGTATCTATGTGAGTCCATTTACTTTCTTACCTCATCAATGAATCATTTCCGAAGGAATCAAATTACAAATTAGTGATGGCTACGAGCTTATGACCATAAAAAAGGCATCAAATTCCTACGTTTAAAAAAAGATTCTCCTGATTTCATTGAAGACTCGTATTCATTCTTGAAATGATCACCAACACCAAATGAACAAAACAAAAAAGCTTCTTACATTGATGCATAAAAAGAAAGAAAAACGAAAAATATCCATCCAAATCAAAGCGAATGAAAACCAAACGCCGTAATTGAAAACTAAAAGAGCAAAGCAAAAAAAAAATCAGAGTCCATTTACATTCGAGACTAGCCAAAAATGAGGAATACGAAATGGAAAACCAAAGCGGATGGAGAAAAACCTTGATGAGGAAAACTTTTAAAATTTTACATGAAAGATACTTCATTTATATCGATATTTCTTAACGCAATTATTACCTAAATCAGCCACCAAACAATGCCCGCCGATTTCCAACTCACCACCACCACCATTTCCACCGTGATTGATTCCGTTTCCATTCAAAATACATACACCACTGGGACGACGTAATTTGGATTGATTACTATCGATCGTGTACAATAATTTCTCCTTGTATCGACATACGGCCACGTACGAGCCGTGTTGTTTCTCGGTGACCGTGGCCAATACGTAACCGTCCTTATCGACGGCCAAACCGCCGATCACGGCCGACGAAGCGCAATTGGATTTGTTGATCGACGAATGATGGTTATGATGAGCGATATTATTCGACGATAAGTCCAATAATTCGGTAATATACTTGCCGGAGGAATCGTAGATTTGAACGTGATCACCACCGGCCACCACGATATCATCGTCACGACCCACACCGACGCACGTGACTTGGAACGATGGCGATATCGATTGAGTCGACTGAGGACGAGCGCAAATAAGCTGCGACGATTTAGAATTATCGATAGACGAAGATGAGGATGACGGCGGTTTGACGGGAAAACTTAGCAGAGGCCTCGCCATACGGTCGAATACGAAAATCTTCTTGGCTCCATTGTCGGCGATCAAAATACGTCCGCGCGAATCGACGGCCATATCCAAAGGCTCGACGAATTCGGAGAAGGTGAACGATTTGATCTCGCGTCCCTCGGGCGTCCATTCGGTCACGGCCAACGTACGCCAATTCAACGTGAGCAGGTGACCGTTCGTCGGCATCAGCGCCAATCCGACCGTACTTTGATGCGCCAAACTGTCGCCGCGAATCTCGCGAGTCACCACGTGTCCATCGACGGTCATCGTTTTCACGCGGTTATTGCCCGTATCCAATACGTATAAACGTTGACCGTCCGGCGAGCATGCGACGCGAACCGGTTGGCTGCAAAAGAACGGTTTATTGTTAGAAGAGTTCAGATAGAAACTCGAAACAAAGCTCCGGCAAATTACTTACCATAAAAGTCCATTCTCTCCTTGCCCGGCACCGTTATACTGCCACAAGGGATTATTATGGCACCCGACCTCCAACGTTAATGGCGACGATTTGATCAATCGATTAAATATACGAACGTCCATTCGATGTTTGCCGGGCGTTTCGGGCACGTACATTAACAAATACGTTCCATCTTGTCGATCCTTGACTTCGACTTCCAATTCGAGACATTCCGGCTCGGGACCGAACACGACCGCTTGCACCGGATCGCCGCCCGTCGTTCGATATTGTCCATCGTAATCCACCGTGGTCAATAGGACGCAATTGGTCAAATGGACGACGGCCGGCGACGCCCACGGTTTAGCCGTACACAAGGGCGGGAACGTCTTGCTCACGCTCAAACTTCCGAATTCGTCGACCGCTTTACGCACGCATTCCGACGCCGTACCACTCGGATCGGCCTCGTACCGAAGGAAAGCGTTCTCGCGCGGTTCCAATAACGTCAGCGAACTGTCCAATTTCTCGTTGAAATCACCGATCCGTCTCGTAATACTACGTACGTCCAATTGACATTGGAGATTTTGACATTCTTGCTCGGCTTTGGCTTTCTCCGATTGGATAATACCCAGTTGTTCCTGAAAAAGAAAACAAGATAAAGTTAGTTTGCAAGTCGGTTGATCTTTAGCCATCCTAGACAAGATCAAAGAGAGCTCTAATCGACCTCCAGACCCCAGCTGGATCCGACAAAAACCTGGCAGCCCCCACCCAACGTCTGGCTTTCGAACTTTTTACTCAACCCGCCCGCGTCTGGTCATAAGAAAGCACTTTCCATATCCTTGTTTGCACCGTTCTCCCATCCCATTGACCATATTCGGACAGCCAACCCTTTCCGTCTCTCTCGAATCGCAAAGTTGTTTGCCTAGCTTTTAAGTTGAATGAAAATTTATCGATTCCCTGGAAAATCGAAACCCTCTTCGAAAAAGGGCTTCTCTATCCCATTCTCTCGCCCCTAGTCAAAAGGCCAAAGCAATAGAAAAAGCTGACCAGACGACTGGGGCGGTTTTGAAGAGCTTTCCAACGATGATGTGACGATTATTTTAATAGCACTCATTTCCGATTTCGTTTCTATTGACCGTCTGCTCCATTTTAGACACAACATATCCTCGTCCCTCCCTTCTTCGCGGATTGAGAAATGCGTCTCCTTCCTTATTCCAAATGACCATAGTTCCCATCCTAAGCGGCAGAAGAAGAAATTAGCCCTTCCCTGTACGTACCTATAAATGATGCAATCATACGAATCAATCAAGCGTACGTTGCATTGAATGACCCCGTAAGAAGTCCCCCTTTCTCCTCCCACTTCCCCTGTGTTCTTCGTCGTCCCAGACGAGCCATCTGGCGACTCGCTAACGATCGAGATAAACTCGTGTTCGAACGAGACCGCCTAATGTCTCTCGTAATTCAAAATAACTCCCATCCTCTACAACTCCATTTGTCAGCCCGATCATGATGGATGTACCGTCAGGGCCCCTCTTCGCCCAAGATCTTGACTTTTGCGAAGCAAATAGACGTTTGTTTTCGAAAGAGTGAGAGCAAAAAAACGCGACATTCTCGCCTTGCAGAAGAAGAAAATTCGAAACCGGTTTCTTGAAGAAAAATGAGAACAAATGGGGATGTCTCGTATTTTTTTAAGGAGCAGCAAGTACTCTCTCGTTTTGTGTCAGACAAGGCACTTGGGATTTTGCACTTGGAAACGAGAACATCTGGAAGGACGCTCCCAATCTTTGAACTTTCGAATGAGCCCCGAAAAAAGCAAAAGAAAAAAAAGAAGACA
Source organism: Mesodorylaimus bastiani (assembly GCA_034700065.1). Taxonomy (NCBI): domain Eukaryota; kingdom Metazoa; phylum Nematoda; class Enoplea; order Dorylaimida; family Dorylaimidae; genus Mesodorylaimus; species Mesodorylaimus bastiani. Next base: position 12,859 of record JAQGCW010000075.1, on the reverse strand, counting down.
AAACGATCGCTTACCTGCAGTATCTTTCTTTTCGAATCCCTCGTCCTCCGTACGGCGTCGATCAACTCCTGCCGACGTCGTTCCAGTAATTTCGATAAATTTTGAAACGAAGCATTGACATGATCGGTGACCGAATCGGCGTTCGTATCGAGTGCTTCCATTTCGCGACGAACATTCTCCGACGCACGATTCAAGTTCTTGACGCATTGATTGGCTTTGTACAATAGAATCTCCGACATCCTCTTGAACGCGACGCTGAACGGTATGACCGTATGACTGAGACACGAAGCCGATCCGCCGTTGTTGCCACCGCCACTGTTCGACGAATCCAAATCGGCGCAAGCCGGACAAAATACCGTATCGTCCGTTTCGCAAAACAATAATTCCTCGGCCGGATGATTAGCGCATTTGGGTACGACGTCCTTGCGCTGACGAGACATGAGATCCAACAATTGATTCACGATGAACGAAGGCGGCAACGAAGCCACGCCGCCTCGAGGTACCAGAATCGTCTCGCGACAAATCGGACACCGAAACGTGCCCGTCTCGTGATTTTGCGGCAATTCGACGATTTGTTCCAAACAATATCGACAAACCGTATGCGAACAGCTCAATAATTTCGGTCGTCGTCGTTCGCCGTCGAATTGATACAAACACGTGGCGCAAGTCAAGAACGACTCGCTGAAATCGTCCAAGTTCAAACGAACCGTCTCCACGAGTGTCGACGAGGAATTATTCGAATTCGCGGACGTCGATGTCGAAGTGTTGGTGTTAATATTGTGATTGTTGGCCGTCGATCCGCCAGCAACGGCGAACATGATCGTGTGGAAGACGAAATTCTCGAATCGCTCGTTCGATCGTCGTCGTTGTTGAAGGTCGCATAAAATCAATAAATCCGAAAGGCGATTCGTTCAGTTCCGCGCATTCGATTCTCGAAATTTCTCCTCCTCGTCGTCGTTGAGCAGCCAATTTCGATATCAACCTGAAAGGCAAAAGAGAAAGTTTTAGAAATCCATATATAAGTTCTTTCACACTCGCAATTCCACCCCAAAGTTCATCCAATGACAACGATGATGATGAACGAGCCAGTTCATAAATCCGATCACTTTCCTCACTCCACAAACCGCAGACCCACCCTCTCTACACATAACACGAGTTTTTAAAATGAGAAAACCAGACCAGCTTCTTTCGATCGCTTCGGCTAAAACGCTTAAAACCCCCTCCTCTCCTCCCCCTCGCTATTTCATCAAATCTTCGAAGTTGACCGAGCGATGAAAAAAGAAAATCGCTCCTCACCATCTCTCTCTCTCTCCAAGAAGACTGGCTCTTTCTTTCTTTCGTTCACACTGACAGTGAGTCTACGAAAGAAGAAAGGGACGAAGAGTTGAAGAAATATTTCAAACTACGGACGAGCGAGCTAGAAGAAGTTTGAAAAACGTCATAAGCCTATCGCCACGACACATCTCAACCCCGATTCTACCTGCCCGCAGCAGAGACAAAGAGCATTCTTCTTTCGAGAAGCGAGTTTCTTCGCCAGAGTCCCTAATCGTCCAAATAAATACTTTCTCTTCACGCCGAGTCTACCCGAATGCTCATCAAATGTCTCCGGTCATCTCCCGATGCTAGCCGAAAGCCTCAAACTAGAAACGTATTTTCCCCTAACCACAGTCCTAATCCGAAGAATCCAATTATCGCCCCACGGGCCGAGACCTGATCAGAAATCGTCCGTGCCACGCACCGTGCTGCATGAAGTTAGAAACAAATAAATCATTTTCGAGAGGAAACCTACACATGCCACTATGAACATTTGAAAACTCAAAATATTTACGTACATTTCGAGTTTACCACCAACGAAGAGAAGAACCCGAGACTGACCATCCATCCATCCATCCGCCTTAATCTCGTGGACCAACTCGCGCTGGTCGAACTCGTCGCTCAGCCGATGGCATTTCTAATCGCTTATTTATATTCATTGTAGCCATTGGCCAAGCCCCTCCAGAAAAACTTTTCGCTTTCTCTCTCTACGTCAAGAAAAGTGATGACGGGAGTGAAGCAGAAGCGATAATGAATGTCCTCGCTCTCCTAATTACCAGCTAGCCAGCATTTTCTGGACGTCCGCCACACACGCTGCTAGCCGACGGAAAAGGAGCTCGGACCCAGGCGATCGTCCACAGCTGCTCAGCTCGGGCGAGATGCTGACAGCTGGTGCTTGAACCGACCAGCTGGTTCTCTCGCCGAGCCATCAAACAACGAAGAAGCTTCCTCTCGCCTCCGAGGTTCGATAATTCTAGCCAGGGCGAGAAACGAGAGGACCGACCGACCGGCATAACATAACGGGTTCCGCTCTGCGAGGCAAGGACGAATCGAACTCATGTTTTTACCTTGCTCGAACCTTCGTCCAAACGGGAATCGAAAGAGGAAGAATGAAAGAAACGAATGACATTTGGGCTTTCCCTCTCCTTCCCTCCCTCCCTCCCTCCTTTCGCATTCCTCTTCGATCCGCCGAGGCTTATCGGCCCCCTTTTCCGGTTCAACACTTGCAACGGATGCACGACGTTCGCACCTTCTCGCCCGCTCGCATTTCCCAAACCTTCAGGTGTTTATTTACCTATCCAACATCCAAGCTCTCGTCAAACCGTCCGCCAGTCGCCTCTCCCAAATTCAATCCAACGGACGACGGCGACAGCTGCCAGCCACGTCTCTCTCGGACTCGAAGGGCATTATGGCGAGGAGGGAGGGGAGACTCGAGCAGCAGTTGACACCTTCTTGTCAACAGGGAAATCCCTTATTTGGGTTTAGGCTGGTCCTCGCCGGTTATGCCCTCCTCGACGTCGGACTAACAAGTCCCGCACGCTTCGCCTCGCAACTCCTATTCGTCCAAATGCAAACAATCTCATCAAATTTAACTGGACAGGCAGCAACCAGAAAAGGAAACGGTCGCACCTTTTCCCTTTTAAACGTGTCCGTACACCGTGTTCGTACAACATTCCCGAGAAATGACCGCTGTCACTGGCAAACACGAATGCATAAAAGGACATCGTCCGTCGGGCGTCATCCACCGACAGGAAATCGCTTTCGAGTTACGTCCGTGGGAAAATCAAACTCGAAGATGCCCCACTAATCGTAAAGTGCATCCGAGTATGATGCAAAAACTTGCATCGATCAGCAGAATCCGCCGGCCGATCGATGAAGTCCTTACAATTTCCAGATCCCACCCCAACGAGCCCTGGCGCCCCCAACCAACCATCTAAGGAATGCACGGACGGCGCCGTCTGTTTCACAACTATCCATGAAGCCGATTTGAATTTCAAGAAGCCGATAACTATTCCACGCCTACATTTGCACACGCCGTTCATGGCACCACAAACCATACGAGAAGATTTTCATTCCCCTTTCGAAAAACGTGAGAACAACGCCTGCTCACTTACATAGAAAGAGAAAATAAATTCCATGACTAAAAACGCCTGAATAATCTATTTTCTCGCAAACAAACTAAAGCCGCCGAGGATAACATAAATAGCTACGGATGAGACATAAAAGCGTGAAGTCGAAGCCATGTCGTGCTTTATCGAAAGCCGATTGTTCGGTGCACGCCTTCTTTGCGCAAAGACAGCCCAACCCGTCCAGTGCGCAAAACGTGAGCACCGGAAAACGTTTCAACGTTTCAGTCCAACCAGTCATGAGGAGAGTTATAAAATTCGACCGATATAATATAAAATGACCAACTACGTGGAACTCGACGACCCGCAGAGATCAATCAAAACACTCCAATGGTCACGATAAGCCTGATTCCCAAACGCGGCCTCCTCTCCTCTACTCTCCGACTCTCGACCCAATTTCGTCCGGTAATCATTCAAAATCGGGGAAAGATCTCGGTCCGAAATTTTCTCAAAACTGGAAGTGCACTCGTTAGAGTGACTTTTTCAAGGTAAAAACTGGTCCCATTTCTTCCAATGACCAGTCCCGAATGATCCAGTCGTCAACCTTTTTTGAGAAAAACCGACTAGGGAAAGTGAAAGTACAAAATTCCCGCTGAGTACCGTACTTCTCCATACGGAGATAGTGAGCGGAGGACATTTCCGCATTTCCGACACCCGCCGCCTCGACTCGACTTCGAAACCGAGAAAAGTGACGGGCGAGACCTCTTTTTCTCGAGTCTTGCATAACAGATCAATGATCCCGATGGGACGGTATACCTTTAAGCGCTTTTCAAAATAAACTTCTGGAGCGACGGGCGGCGATAATGCGCGAAACCGAGAAACCTCACCGAGTTGAGTTTTCGCACTCCAAACTAACTTTCCCCCTCAAGTCGAAAATCAAAAGTGGTACGTCAAGGAGATGACATAAAATACGGCGGTGTACGAGAGACGATAAAAATGTTCTACGCAAAACTTGCATGGAAGTAGTCGTCGTCCTTTTCGCACCTTTCGAAATTTCCAATTCATCTCCTCCCGACAATGTACAAAAAAACCCTCGCTGCTCCTCCCTCTTCTTGTCGCCATCGAAAAAGAGCCTCTCTCTGTTGGGCAATCTAAAAATTATTCAGCCAGCCTTCAAAAGCCAATATAACAATACGAAAAAACGAGTCGATCGTCGCTCGTTTCGACCGATTTTTCTCGCATTCCAAAAAAGTAATGATGCAGAAGAAAGACGAACAAAAGAGTTGATGTTCCCGATTTAACTAGCACCAGAATCCAACATCAAAAAGGTTTCCCGCCCCATTCTACCTATATCCAATTTGAAAAACGTTTTTGAGTACTCAATTCGTATTCCGGCGAATGAAAGAGAGAGAGAAGACACTCCTCCCGCCGAGAGTTGAGAGAATCCTCGGTCACGCCATCCCGCCTCGCCGGATTTCGACAACATACGGACGGGTGCGTCCAGAAATAGAAATGGTCCGATTTTCAGGCCTCCCCTTTCCGTACGACACGACAATCGGTGTCGAGCGAATCGCCGAATTTTAATGAAAACCCTCGTCGGGGTTGGCAAATGTCCCACGACTCGTCAAAACCGACCGACGATCCACTTAAACACCAAAGTCATAAATCATGTTGTCCCTCGATATGTAACAACGAGGAGATAGGGGGCGAGGAAGCCGATAGATCACCGATAAACAACGCAATCAAAACAGCTGCGTTTACTTCCAAGAAGATCGTAGATACTTTGTCTTTCCACGAACGCCAACTTTCCCTCCTTGAGTAATGGACTCGGTCTTCCGACGCAGCCGCCTTCTGGCAAGCTTGCTCCTCGGCAGCACTGAATCCGAACCCTGGTTCCGTGCAAAAGCACCGAATGCCCCGCTCAACCCCTCGTTCTGCTTCCCTAATTAGCAATGCGCGCTGATTATACGACGGACGGAACCAACGGGCGGCGACGAATGACTGCTTCCGAAATGACCACCGCACCACGTCATCGCCTCTTTTCCAGTCATTCATCAACGATTCAAAATGTCCGATGGTCGCCCCCAGTCTCGCGGGTCTTGTCAGTTTCGCCGTTGGACCATTCGTTCGATATTAGCCAACCCGTTTTTATGATCAAAGCGCCCTATTCGCCGCCAAAACGCCAATCCCCGATCCCTTGAGAGTCAATCATCGGGACAGCAGAGAGGCGGCGGTCGAGCGAAACCTCGCGCACGAGCTCCCGATCAAAATACACGATGACACACGATCAGTGATGCCGAGAAAAGTCAAACGATCGCCGCCTATCAAAGCAAACATCAAAGTTATTCAATACTTTCACCACGATAACGGATCCCCGTTTTTATACGCGGGTGTCCGATACACGAGCAAAGTCGGTCAACAACACTGCTCGAGCTGCAAAGCCCCACGCAGCTCAAACATTATAAGCTGATAACCTACTCTACGGCCATAAAAGACGAATAAAACTCGATCTACTCATTCATCGTACGAACCGGTAGGAGCTACTCGACGACGATGATAAGTAGGCCTGCTGATCGCTGTAAGAATTCATTTTCTAATCCCCTTCCTTACGTCAATCCGAATCTAATGAAACGCCAACACAACAACAAGAGTCACGCAATGTCACATTGCCTTGGCCTCGTGTCAATTGGTCGCCGGAAATACACACATGGTTTCGATAAATAGGCAAAAAGCCAAACATCACAATGGCCACGCGCTTTTTCCGAATAAAGTAAACGAGATTGGCGGGTTCAAACGAACGAACGAACGAATGAATGAAGGAAATAGCAAAAAAATGTCATCGTCTTCCAATCGATCCATCACCCGTCCGTATTCTCCGAAGTAAAATGTGCCTTTTTACTCGATCGAGAATGGAAAGGAGAAGACTACTCGAACGGAAGCCATCCGCCACGCCCTCGCCACACCGCCAGGAATCGCTAGAAAACCCAGCTCCCCGTCGAGCGAGGCAGCTGCTGCTCGTCCTTGACCAAATAAAGAAATGAAATCGAGGGAAATAAAACGAGAACGAGTATGGACAATAAGAGAAAATTCAAATTCGTTTCGCCCTACTCTTCTGCTCTGCCTCTCGCTAATGCATACGCGTGTGCCATTTACTCTTGCACGACTTATCTTACCTCGATGATCGAGAAGATGCGAACGACGAAAATGGCACGTCGCGGAGGGAAACCGGATCAACAACCCGCCGGCTCGATGCAGCTCCTCGATGCTCCAAATGCTGAACAAATAATTCCGAAGGCGACATTATTGTACTCCCGACTAGTCCATAAAATGCTAGTCAACCAAACGACTCTAGTCAAGAGGCGCCCATCGGTCTGAGCTGCCACGATGATCGCTCGGCGATAATCCCAACGAAACCCAACGCCTGTACTCACGATGAGCTTCGACTTCGTGAGGTTTTATGCACCGTACAAGGAAGCGTCCACCAAACGATGATGGGACAAGGAAAGAAGAACCGAGATCGAGCGTACCTTTCGATCACTACCACGAGAATGAAGTTAGACTCGTTGCCAAGGTTGTTGCTACCGCTTGCAAGCCGCACTTGTCTCCATGCATCCCACCTCGGCTAATACGAATCGCTTATGGCCCGAGGACCCAACCCTTTAGTCTCTTCCCCCCCCCCGTGTCCCGAGGGAATCAGATATGCGCAGAGCCAAAAATCGAAGCGACCTCGGCTTTCTCCTCCAACTACTCCGGAACACAATTCTCCTCTTTGTCGCCGAGCCTAGTCCTATTCCGATCCTACTCAATAAGCCCATAGATGGACGACAGAGATACTAGACCCTCCACAAAGTCCCCTAGCCTTTCCCTCGCTGGGTGGTGGTGGTACAATGATCCCTCGTTCCCTCCCCGTCCGTCCGTCCGTTCTCATATCAGTGAAAGTTCGAACCAAGAAATGTCGATTTCGCGGTCGAGTCTCGCAAAACACGACGAACGGAAGCTGAGTTTCAGCTAAACTAAACCGAGACTAGCCTTCCTTTTTGCATTATCGACCGAAACGAGAATGAGGAGAACCACGGAGGGAGACTCGCCACATTTCCTCTCCTTCTCCAAATAGTCCAGCATTCTCGATAGCATCTACTTCTAGCTTTCCTCCCACACCTCGGTTAGCCAACACAAAACTCGGTCATCTAGTATTTCTTACATTTCCTCAAACAAGAATAGAGTGCAATCGAAAAACCACGGAAAATGTTCATCTCCTGCTGGAAAACTCAGTCGGTGAAGCTCCCAGTGATGCAAAGAAACGCCCTCGAAGCTTGACGGTTTATGACTCGAAATCGCAAGGAATCCGTCGGACACAAATTTCCTCAGATCTGCCAAACAAACTAAACTTCTTCCTCCAAAAAAACCCTCCTCAAAACCTCCAAATACGCATGCATAATTTCTTCGTCAAAATATGACCAAACTCGACGAAGCGCATCCCCTCAGTTCGACGACGATTGGTGACAACCGAGTGACACAATGGCCGGTTGTCATTCCCGACCAATCCACGCCTCGTTTAGCCCCATATTTGGCCACAATCGGAATCCAACAGGATTCGAAATGACGAAACTGGAATTTATAGTTGAAATTCGTCCAACTTATGCCAAAATTTTTGTCCAAGCAAAACGTTGGAGTTCGGTGGAAATTCCGCACGGTTGATTAGACGGAACAAAATCATTCTGATTTTGCGATTGAATCGACGGAAAAGAGAAGTGGCGAGAAGAAAATTTGGAGACAAAAGGAAGAGTTTAGAAGAATCCAAGAGAGAAAGAAAACTACATTCCAGAAATCCAAAAAATGGAAAGTGAAGATCCACAGACGGAATCTGATCGAAGAGCCAGAAAAATCGATAAACGAATCCAGAAAGCATTCGAAACCTACGAAACCCACCAAACCAAGAAACACCTCGCCAGTCAGTCCAGAACTAAACTATCCAAACCCTACTCCATGATGAAAGGATCCAAAAAATTTTTAACTTTTCACTCACCTGATCACTTCCAAATCGATTCCGACTCGTTTTCCAACGTTTTCGTCCTTCTCTTCTCTTCTCGAAATCTCCGTTGGTCGTTTGCAACGAAAATAGAATACGTTTCTCGTCGACCGACTGTTTCAATAATGACGATGATTATTTTCTCTCTCCGAATCCGGTCTCCGCGTGATCTCCAAAGTTGATTCCGTCCCGTCCGGTTGTTGGCAAAGAAATTGGACAAATAGTAGACTCGACGGCGACGAGAACGATGAATCCGACGAGTAGTTTCCCACGCTCTAGCAAACGACCGTTGAAATCAGCTGAGAAAATCGGTGCGCCTTGACGACGGCGGTTGGGAAACCTGAAAATCTTCAAAACGGTTAGTTGGCGGGAATATGAAAAACAACAAGAATCGAGTGCAGGAATCGGAGACCGAACAAACGGCAAAGCAAGATCAAAATGGGTCTCGGATGTGAACAGACAAAAGAAACTTTTATGAGACCCAAAAAAACAAAAAAGAAAAGTTAACAACCTACATGTATAAAACAGTCGCGATCATTTCAATCCCTTCTGATTCTTCCATTGCTTGATTTGTTCGTGCCCGTTCGATGTGACCACCATCGTTCGACTCCGATCGTTCTCCCACATCAAGGCGTCGATTTGACGAGCGTAATTCCTCATGGTCGTAAATTCCTCGTCCGACATGAAATTCGAATACAAGACGCCCTCGTCGAATATGAATCGATCGCGTTCCAATTCCCACAAGCGAATTTGATCGGTTATGGTCGGCGGGATGATTGGGGACTGAAAAGGAAAGCGGTAGCGAATTGGTCAAAGAGACAAGAATCGAGATTGGTGCTAATGTCTAGAAGATGGAAGGAAAGGCGCTTACTTCTTTCAACATTTGATCATGAGCGTTCGTCCTCAAATAATCGATAATCTGATTGGCCGTGATTCCGACTTGGAACGAACGACGGACCGATTCGCGGGTCAGGATTCCGACGGACATATTTCCGAATCTGAAAGAATAATCGTCGTGAATCGAAGAACCAAACAAGATAATAAGAAAGAGGAATTCGAACTTACCGGTATGTCATATCCGTAAAAGTCGAAACGATGGCCAATTGAAGCGCAGAATCTGAAATCAAAAGACACCAGTTTAATGAAAAGAAATACGACGATAGCAAAAAGCGTGGAAAAACTTACCCGTATAAGCGTAAACGCGGAAATTCGTCTCCACAACGACGAATCCTTTCGATTTCATGAGTCCGGACGAGAGCAACGATGTATCGCCCGATCGTCCGATGGCCAAACTGAGCGCCAGAGGTGTCGGATAGAAGAAACCGGACGTTCGCTGAAAAATCAATCGGCTGTCTTACACATTTTAAAAGCAATTAGAAGCCGAAAAGTTGTAAAAACTCGCCACTCACCTTACGTTGATTGACCAATCCGGTTTCGCGTAAATGCTGAAGGAAATCCAACATGGCCTCGCCGACGTTTTCGCTACTGTATGCCTGAAAAATTGAAAAGCTCTGATCAAATTAGTCTCAAAAGATAGAATGGAACCTAGTCACCTGTCCGAGAGTGCAAAAACTCAAGTGAAATAGGAACGAGATCGGTTTGACGATATCCATATTCTTCGACTGAAAGAAAGACAGCTCAACTTGCTAATCGACAATTCAAAAAACATTAAGAGGCTTACTTCCATAAATTTCAAGTAACTCAACAAATACGACCAAAGTTGAGATCGTCGATCCAATAGAAGGTACTGGAAACCTCTCGAAGTGATTTCCAAACGCTCGTCCTCGCCACTAGAAAGAAAAATAGTTTCTTATTAGCTCTTTGATAAGCAGAAAAGCAGAAACTGAAAAATCAGACTCACCCCTTGACGAATCCGGCACTTTGAAGAACGCCGCGAGTTTCCGCACTGACCGCTTTCTCCGTTTGATTGCTCGGCAAGGCCATGTATCGAAGAATGCACTGAAAAATATTGATATCTGCGTTATCGAAGAATCCTCGAACAGCTGCAAACACATCTTTCTCACCTCCCAACGTTCCACCGCGTATTGTTCCAATTCCGGTATCGTTTTCCGATGCTTCTCTTCGACGTCGACTCGTTTCAAACCGGATGGCTTCCTGAAAAGGGCAACAAAAAAATCCGTCAGAATCACGTTAGTTAGACAAGAAAGAGAAAAAGAAAAAAGGAACTTACCCACTGAATAAAGCGTCTTTCAGTCCTTTTCGAAACGCCGATGATAAAATCAAACCGCCACCTCCACGTCCGTCGATCAAGAGACTCAACGATTTCATATTCGATATGCTTTCTCGGGCTTCTCTGAAATTGCAACATTGCTAAATCGAATATTTTGGCTTTACCAAAAATGGGAGGGTTCCTTCGGCCCTCGAGAAACTGCAAGTTTTTACCCGAAAAGATACATAAATTTCTCAAAACGTTCTCAATTTCAAACCACTTTACAAAACAATCATGAGACACTTACCTTCGATTCGGAGTCATAATCCAATTTTCCACGGTTTCCAACGGAATCGGTTGCTCGACGAATAATAATCGCATAATAAATTGTTGAGCCATCGGAGGAAGATACCTAAAAACGCAAACATTTTAAAAACAATTCAAACATTCAGTAGTAACGAAACAAAAATTTCGCTCACCTGCAAATTGCCAAACAAGTCGCCGATGAATCGTATAAAGAATTCAATATTTCCGTCGGTAAACTTTTCAAATACGTCAAGAAATCCGTTCCATCGTCGTTCGATGATTTCGGCGGCATTTTTGATCGAAATCGATGATCGATGTGATCGGAAGGCGATGATACGAAGAACTTTTCGCGTTTTGAATCGATTCGATAATATAATACAGTACTTAGATATACCATAATCCCGCTTCAAGCAGACATCGCGTTATCATATCGTTGAATTTGAATCCCGAATATCGTAGGAATACGTACAAAATACAGTATCAATACTAATCGTCGGATTACCAGATCGTCGAATCGTAGAAATCGAAGTAGCCACTGACTCTGTTGGCAATTGTAGGAATCGTCGAATCGTCGAAACAGCCGCTGATGTCCAAATCGTCGCAAATAGTCGTGATATCAGAATAATCGTCGCTGATCGTCGGGTCCTCGTTGATCATCGACAAGTCGGTTTCTGACGAGTAATCGAATCAGTCGATCTTCTACGAGAATGCATCCGCCATCGATCAACCCTGCGAACGATCGGTGTTCGTTCCGGACAGAGATCGCGATTGCCCACCCACCCACATAGCATCAACCAAAAATTTTCAATTCCGAGGTACCAACCACGATCATCGCGAGAATCGAATTCAAAGATAACGATCGGACTCGAAATTCATTTTTCATAAATACTCGTACGGATCATCGAAAATATTTAAAAACAGATGTCCGTAAACATAAATAAATATCACTTAAATAAAACTTAAATATAATTTAAATACCAATTGAAAAAAGAAAACGTTGAAAAAGAATTTTCTTGATCCTCGATCACTTTGTCGTGTCGCGTTCCTTCTTCCGTTGTCCTTTGCCTCTAATCGATCGGAATGCAATCGCCGAGGAAACAATATCCAGGCTTGCCGTTCTTCTCGCACTTGAAACCGGGTTCGGCCAGCATGATCGTGGCAATGGTTCCATCCTTCTTCATGCAAGTGATGATGCATCCATTTCGATCCATCTTTGGCACGAGGATTTTTCCACAATACTCCTTCGCGCTTTGAGGCTCCGTACAATTCTTGCACACTTCCCAACGCAGAGGCAGACCTGAAAGTAATTGAATTAGTAAAACAATTACAAACAAAAAGAAAAAGCTTTTATGCTTACCTTCGCAAGGCTCCTTGGCAGTGTTGCTGCATTTCCTGTGCCTCAACTTCACGACGGCTTGGATCTGTACGTTGCAATGGTCTGGATTGTTGCAGGATTTCTCCATTTTTTCCATTGAATCTTTCAAAATGTGCGTGAAATTGGCGTTCCACCAGCACCACGGATCGACCACGATGTCCTTTTCCCACTCGCCGTTCCCGATCCATTTGTCGGCCTCGCTCCTGCCGTACTTCTCCGAGCATTCGTTTTTCTTGGAGCACACGCCCAGCTTGCCGTTATCCATCACGCACACTTTCTTTTCTTTGGTCATCGGCGTCGAGCTTACGTCGAAATCGGTCATCGAATCGCTGAAGGTGTAGGCGACGTTGTCGCCGGCGAGCTTGATGTCGTCCCGTTTCACAGCGGTGTAGTTGAATTTCGTGCACTTCCAGTCGCTCTTGCACGAATTCTTATTTGGACCGTAAGCGAAAAAGCACTTGTCGGAGTTGTTGCCGCATTGCTCGATGGGCTTCAAGATGTGGAATGGAATCTCCGTAGTCGTCTCCTTCTTGGTCATCGAGGCGGGCGATTGCTTCTGGTTGTAGTCGCCGAGCATGCTGGGAACAAAGACGAACGTG
>JAQGCW010000074.1:0-17458 GCA_034700065.1 Mesodorylaimus bastiani | reverse complement strand
CGTCCGAGCAGTTGACGCTGGAAATAAACGGATACGTAAAAGCAAAAATTGGTAAGTAAATTGAATTCAAGAAATCATTTACCTTGGAGCGAGCGAATCGCGAAGATGCATCCGTCACATTGATGCATTCCAGAAAGGCGGAGGCCGCCAATGAAAACGGAACATCCTGAAAAAAAACACGATAAATAATCCAGGATGAAACAAAGATCCAAAAAATCAGAAAAAGTCGCTCACCTTGTCCAGTTGCAATGGATTATACAAATCCGAATCACGCAGTACCCGCATGACGGACATCGGTGGATCGGCCGTACCTCGGATGCATCGATTGTGCTCTCGGATCGCCTCGCTTTCGCAGGACATTATCAAACGATCCTATAAGAGCGAAATCTCATTTTAAAATGCAATACTAATTGTAAGAAGACAATTTTAAACTTTGTGCATACCCTCTCCATCCGATGTCTCTTCTCCAACGATTGGCGTTCTACAGATTGCCGTTGTTTCAGGTCCACGAGATCATTCGGTAATGAAGAAGACTGGAACGAAAGAAATTACAAGTCAAGAACGACGAAAGTATGACTACAAAAAGCTCCAACTTACCGGCGCTTCTTCGGGAAGTCGATCGATGGTGTCGCTTCTGCTCAAATACGCTTTCGTCTTCAATAGGAAATTGTCGAATCCTTTGACCGGATCAGCAGATCCGCTTCTCGATTGATTATCCATGTCTTGTTTCCATTTATTGGCGATCTAGAAAAAGAAAAAATTAAGTTATGACCGAAAAAGGAAAGTAAAAAAATGAATGACTTACAGCTTTCTTCATATGCTGATGAGCTTCGTAGCTGTTCTTGACGGCGATCGCGGCGAGACTGGGCGAAATCGTGGGCACTAATGGTCGTTCGACGGCGATCGGCTCGATCACGGGCTTGGCGTTCTTCAGTCGCTTCTTCCTCGGATGTACGGCCAAGGATACTCCATCGTCGGCGGTTCGATCCAACTGAGCGCCGTGCAAGCGTACTTGACTCCTCGTGACGCGTTGAGTACCTTCGCCGCCGCCGTTTCCATTTCCATTGCCATTCCCGTTTCCGTTTCCATTCCCACCTTGAATCGCCGCTCCAGCACCGAACGCTCCTCGTCCACGGGCGCCATCGTCTATTCTCATCGTCGATTCGATCATATCGGCCGCCGTCGATCCCCGACGTTCGGATGTTGGCGAGTTGGCTCTACTGCGGACGATATACGTTCGCCCGGTCGCCTCGCGATTCGTGGTGGATATATGACTGTTGTCGTCTTCCGAATTGCTTCGACCAGCCAGCACAATTTTCAATGGAGGAACTGAAACGAAAGAAAATATTACCGAGATTAAAAGAGAGGAAAAGTTAACAACTTACCCTTTAATGCTCCGGATCCACTGTCTTCCTCGTCGTTCGCTCCACCGCTCGGCTCGTTTCCAATCCGCGAATCGCGTTTCCTTTGCTCGGCTTCCTGTTGTTGCCTGTTGTCGGCTCTGGCTAACTCCAGCAGTAGCTTCTTCTTGATCCCGTGCGTGGTTTCGTTGAGTACGGCGGAAGAGGCTGCGGCGGTGTCTTGCGGAGGTTCTTGTTTAGTCGACGATGAAGTCGTTCCGGATCCGATCGATGCCACCACGTTGGCAATGTGAGCTTCGCGCTCTTTTTGCGTCTTCTGATCGAAATTCCCACGTCGTCGTCCGAATCCCAATAGCCGATCCTTCTTTGAACCACCGACCATTGACGTCATTGTTGATGGAGGAAGAGCGATGTCGTAGGTCGGCTGTTCGATCGATCCGCGATTCCCGTCGTCCACCATTGGTTCGGCCAAATTCTGAACACCACCGATCGGCTCGTCTTGATAGGCGTATTTGGGCGCAACGTCGCTAGTTGGCCCGATCGCTGGTTCCGAAGCCACATCCACCACTGGCTCCGCGACGGTCTTCGGTGGCCCAACGGTCAACGCCTCGACCACGGCGGCGACGGCACTCTTCTCTCGTTCTTCCTCCTTTCGTTCCACTTCCAACTTGATCTTCTCAACCATCGCTCGCGTTTCCGCTTCGGCCGCCTTTTCCTTTTGCGAGGCAGTATCGACGAATGTGCTCGAACTGACCGTTGCTATTGCTACTGCTGTCACGATCGGTGTCGGCTGTTGTTGTTGTTGTTGTTGTTTGACACCACTCGCTCCGACTTTGGCGAACTTCTTCCTCAATTTCCCGTGCGCTTGAACCGAATCCGCGTCGTCATCCGATTCGGAGCTGTGGAACTCGTAGACGTCCTCGGCTCGTGGTCCTGTGGGCTGGATCTTCCGCTTTCTTCCTCTGCCACCGCCTGCCACTCCGGGTGGTCGACCAACAGGGGCTTTGTGATGAGTCGACGGCGCATCTATATCCAATCGACGAGCGGTATGCCGCATGAATGCAATGTGGCGCTTCGGACGGATGGCTCGAGAATCGTCGGCGGTACTTGCAGTCTTCGAGAGAGAATGATCCGATTCCGTCGCAATCGGTTGAGCGCTGGCGGCCGTCGTCGAAGTAGACAGATCCGATTTTGAAATATCCGACACGGGCGGTACCCGTTTTTCCGCCATGGCCAAATCTTCTTCATCCACCATCAATCGTTGTTCGGTCTCGGATTCGGCGCTGACCTCGGTGGTCGTGTTGCCGATGCTCGAATCGACGGTGGCGGGTGTTGATTCAGTCACCATCAGTTTCGATTCGCTGGCGATAATTGCTGCGGTTGTCGGCGATTTGACGATTTCGCTCGCAATCGAAATCGATTCATCGAGTCCGGCGGGTTCTTCCCTCAATATCGACGCTTCCAACGGCACCAACGGCGAGAAAACGGATGTATTCGCTGAGGATGTATCCATGGCCAGTTCTTCCGCGGTCAACGTTCGTTCTGAAACTGAAGGGAGATGTCATTTATCCTTTTAAAGACACGTCGAATATGATAAAGACTTACCTTGAGGCGTTTTTACTCTTTCTCCTTCTTCGTGTCCAGTGCTGTCGGCCGACGAGCTCGAGAATGGCGACGAAGATTTGGGCGGCCCTTCGAGCATGATACGAATAACTTCCGGATCTTCGGCCACATCAACCGGCCGTTTCCCAGTTTTATTGCATTTGAATGGATCAGCGCCGTGTTGCAGTAGAAGAATAACGAGCTAAAACGGATGGACATGCGATGACGACAAGTTTTAATCAAAACAAAAAGTCCTTTCTTACCTTTCGATGCCCATTCAACGCCGCATCGTGCAAAGGCGTATCGTCGTCCATTCCGCACGAGTTCACGTTCGCCCCGTGCTCCAGTAGAACTTCGGCCGTTCTGTACCAACAATCATTGCACGCTTCGTGCAAGGGAGTCCAGCCTAACAAAATCAGTCCATTACTGCTGGAACAATCAAAGATCAAAAGAGAATTCCTTACCTGCGTAATCTACGCAATTCACGTCCGCCCCATCGTCGATCAATTCTTGGCACCGTTGGAATTCGCCGCGTTTCGAAGCCAAATGCAATGGTGTTTCCTAAAAATTAACCAAACCTCTTTACGAAAAGGTAAAATTATTGAAAAAGGACCAAATGGCTTACTCCTCGTTCGTTCTTTCGATGAACTTTGGGCAACTTGCCACGCGGACGACCGACGCCGCCTCCGTGCGGAACCGACGACGACGATGCGAACGAGGCCGACGGCGATTTCGGATGATCGCTGCCTTGATTTTGCGCCGATAATTGCATGGCCAAAGCCATTTGTTGACGTTCCGAGAGTGGAAACGAAGGTCGATTGGTTCCCATCGACGACGATGTCGAAGCGGCGTTGGCGTCGTGTTGCTTTCGTCGACGATAAACTTTCCGTGATTCTGGAAAACACAGACAAAAGTTTCATAAATATGTCCAAGATAGGTGAAAGGGACAGAGTTCTGTCTTCTCTTTAAAAAACCAAACATGACGAAAGAAAACGAGAAAAAGGCGAGCAAAAAATTGAAGATAAAGTAAACAATCGATGATGACTCACCCGAATGAATCGCCGAATTATCGGCTCCCGAATGCATATCTTCTTGCTCGCTCGGATTCGGACTACTGAACGGATGACTGGACGACGTAGAACGAGCGTCCTCGGCGTCCGCGTCCATCGCCGTTGGATTCGTGAATCGTGGCGATGAAATCGATTCGGGTTGTTGAACGATCGAGCTGATCGTCGTAAAAATCGGATAATCACGTTTGACGGGAATTTGTTCTTCGACGATACAACGAGTGGGCGACGGTGAAATACGCGACGAATCGGATGTCGTTACGACGACGGGCGGCAGCGGCGATGAGGATCGTTCGGAATTGGTCGATAAAATGGTGGCAGTTGAAATTTGTTGAACATTCTTGTCGGCGATGGATTCTTGTCGATTTTGCTGATCAGCCGATGAAATTCTTGGCGACTCAACGGCGTCGGCGACATCCGAATCAATTTCCATTCAAATTCGACGATCGCTCGACATCGGGCGAATTGATAAAATTGGACGTGGAGAATAATCTGAAAATGAGAAAAAGTGCAGATTAGAACAAAATTGGCGGTCGAGAAAGAAAATAGGTATCGAAAATTTTTGCACGCGAATCAAAACGAGGAAAAGTGAATTCGAGAACATTAGACGATTGATTCGATTTCGAAAATGAAAAATATCTAACTAATCGATCGATTAGATTTTTCTTTTTTGGGAGGAAAACGAAAGCGAGAGAAGATAATAAATTACGGTAGTTCTCATGGAAGCACGATGACGATGAGCAGGTTCCTATTACCAATTTCAAAAGCGCGGGAAATTTAAATTGTGGCTAACGACCCGACCACTCGCGATCAATGCGATGAGACGGCTGGGCACGCACTTTACACTTTCCGCGGTCGGTTCGTCTGTTGTCGGACCATTTTGAAAATCACCCCTTTGCACGATTTGATGTTTAGATTTACAGTGAATCCAGTCGAATAAAAACATCCTCTACAATTATTATTTAAAAAAAAGAAAAAATAGTGAGCTATATAAGAATATTATACAAACACGTAAAAACCTATTAGAAGGAGCAAAAGTTGAACACTCGTAAATCGGTATGGCTAAATAATTACTTTTAAAAAATTATTACCAACTCCAGCAAAGCCCTATAATTCAAAATGCGCAAGCATATCGAATACTGACACAATAAATATGCATGAGTCGGCTAATAATTAATTTTTATAAAACGAGTCAAGAACGCGAGCCCCAATAATTACAAAAAAAACGTGTTGAGAAAAAGATTTGGCATTGTAAGCATGAAAAAAATGAAACGTCACTAAACCCGATCAAACCGTTTACGCGGTTCCGATCAAAAAAGAAAACGCAGTCCCAATGGGCAAAAAAAACGCGAGACGCAGAAGTTGCCCATCCAATCGAATATACAGAAAAAACCGGACGCAGCTTCTCGATGCAACGTTACTTACAAGGTCGAAAATTCGTCACTTTGTCCAGCAATGGTCGTACCATTCTCGCCCTCCTCGTCGGCCATTTCGTCCTTGATCCGTGTGACACAATCCACGAGAAACGTTGCCTGAAAAAAACAACATAAATTTATCGTGATAGTCACGTTTTGAAAGGTTTTAAAAATGATACACCCCATGGAGGAATGGAATAAAAAGTTGGGAACACCCCCTCTCCGAGTTAACTCATCCGTTCAATCGGGCCCAACTGGAGAAAACCAGTTCCATCTATGGGACAATAACAAGGTCATGCACCACTTTCCTCCAGTTAGGAATATTGTCCCCAAAACTGAAAAATTCATTACTTACGTATTGCGAGAAGATTTTGACACGCCTCGGCTTCTTGCCCGGTCTGGCGTATTCGAACACGAATTCTCCGCCGTCTGCATCGAGTGAATATTCTAGCACGTCCATCCAGAGTATCTCCAAAACTTGATCCTGCAAAAGACAATAGAGTTGTTGAAGATCAGGAAAGAATAAGAGGATTTGAGAACGACTACTTCTACTTACCTCAAGCACACCGTCAGCTCTGCAAGCTTGCAATTTCAAACATTTGTACCCGACAGAAGCCACAATATGACCGTCCTTCCTTGAATCGCACGGACAATGCGGAAACGTGACTTCTCCATAGCCGGGCAGAGTTCGAGCAAGCTTCAAGTACTGAAATAAATAAAGACCAATGTTAAATTTTACGTGAACAGAAGATCCCAATTAGAAGTCAAGCCAGCTCACCTCCTCCTTCCGGCTAACATCTTGTAGCGCTTTCAATTCGTACAGCTTCTCCCCGCTTCGAACTTGACCGCAATTCACGTCGTTTACTGCCTATAAAAAGATCCGAGCTTGAAATCTCACGGCAAACCACTGGTCTAAGTCGGAGAGAACAGAAATGACAAGAACAACTTTTTTCTTAAACTAGCGCTACTTACCTGCCAAAAGCACACGTTGTTAGCGAATGGATCCCGACGGCATAAAGCCAACTCCTTGGCCACGTTGAACATCCATTTCTTTAATATGATACATGTAGCCGCCGCAGAAGAGTAGTTTTGGATGTACAATGCGTGCGGACATTCGTCTGGGCGTATTTTACGTTCTGGAAAAGGGGCAGCATTAAATCAGAACAACATAAAGGATATAAAAGTCTTCCATCGAGTACTCACCGAAAGTCGGATCCAACATTTCGAAAAGAGCAAAGCATTTCGACGTTTCCTCCGAGAGATTGAGTCGTTTCCTCAAAGCCTGAAACGAAACGGCGATTGAAGGAACAGAGAAAATGTTACAAGAAGCACCTTACAGCATAAACTTGTTCCGTCGTTGCGTTTTTCTTGACAGTCACAGTGACGGTGGTTTGATCGGGCAGGAGTATCCGCAAATCGACATCAACCATAGTCGCCTGGAAAAGAAGTTTTGTCAACATTGCAAAGAGAATAGATGAAAAGGCGCACTCACCTCCTGATTTTGCGGATCCATCAAAAACTCTTGCATGATCTCACTTTCGGCTATGACGCGAACTGCACAGACTGAAAAAAGAACATGATCTATGAGATTCATCGATGCTCAGAAAGTGGACACACAAACTTACCTTTCTCCAAATATTGCTCCAAACTTCGTCTCCTCGCGTCCAATTGTTGTTCGTTCAACGAAAACGGCCATTTGCTGGGCAATTTGGGAAAATGGAAATCGGAGAATTCTCGTTTCAGCAGATCGTTCAATTGCACGAATTCGTTGTACCGTCGAGAACATAAATGTCGACCGGCCATATGAATATTATAGACCTAAAAATGGGAACAAATGGTTTTATTAAACTAATCACAATCGTAAAGAATTCTATGCACTCACCACATATTTCTCGCCGCTGGGCGACACCCACTGGAAACTGGGAACCGTAATTGGTAACGATCGTTTCTCCGAATAATCATACATAATCGGACTTCCATTATCATCGCTTCCGCCCGGATCCAAACGTTCGGCTTCGGCCGGATGTACCGAAATCACCATGAGCACCAATCGATCGCCGCCGGCCTTGATCAGATCGACAACTTGCTTATGCGTAGCACCTTCCACGACTACTCCGTTTCTGGAAAGGAAACGAGTTCATAACACCATTGCATGAATCAATTACTTTCCACATAAAAGGAGAATTGAACTTACACTTCCAAAATTCGATCACCTTTGAGAAGACCGGCTTTCTCCGCTGCACCGCCACGTAAAACGGCGCTGACGTGTTGAAGCGGCGCATAAAGTTGCCCGTTGATACTTCGAAGCTGCCCTGAAAAATAATCGCCACATATGCAAAACACCAATAATCAAAGAAACGCATATAAAAATTTCAAGTCTTCAAAAAAATCAAACGACAAAAAAAAATTAAACTTACCGCCTTCGCTAACTTGTCCTCGAACGTTGAATCCGAATCCTAAAACGGAAAATATTTTTCAATAATCTCCACGTATATGAATGAATAATTTTAAAAAAGAAAGAAAGTCATTTATATTTAACTTCAAAATTAATTTAAAAATATTTCAAAACGAAAAATCACTTACCCGTTTCGGATTTGACGACAGTAACCACGTGGGGCTCGGGATTGTAAAGTCGACGCCGCGATGGTGGAACATAATCTTCTTCGCTCGAATCGCTATCCATTTTCAAAAAGTGAAATTATACTTTGAAATTATACTTTAAAATTTCTTGATTAAAAATTTTCGAAGTCCACGGCCAGACGAGAAGAAGAAAGAAAAAGAGCAGAACCGAAATCCATTTTGTCTAAATTCTGTGAATCGCACTTGATGCTCAGGTTGTGTAAACTGCTTATGACAAAAATCTGGACGCGAACGAGAAAACGCGTGCTTTCCCTCGCAATCCTCTTTTGTCTTTCCGAAAAAGGAAATCGTCCTCTCCTTCGGGAATAATTTCATTTTCGTTCGTATTTCGTCGAAGAATAATCAAATTTTTCGAAATTATTATCGACAATTTTATAAATTCTAAGGTAAGTTAACTGTTTGATTAATTTTTATATAAGTTTGTCTGGAGAATTAATTTTAGTTTCTCATTTTTAGACGATCGGTTGAGAGACGAAAGATTTTTTGGCGGCAAAGAAGAAGAATGACGGAAAGTCGGGGAGAAACGGGTTCGTCGACGGCGACGAATTCGAATTCGGCGACGAATGACGACGATCAAAATAAGCAAATTCAAGCGGCGTTCGAGAAAATTTGCACGGATTTATCGATCGATAAAAAAGTGTCGGATATCGCTTGGCGTGGTTACGACGCCGTTCGGAAACAATGCACGTTGGAGGTGAGTAACGATCGATTTTTTTTCTCAATATTGTTTTCTTTTTTCTTGGATGTTCTGATCAATAATTTTCAATAATTTTGGATAAAATTTTTTAGGGCGACCAAGTTCCGTGGTTGGCGTGTTCGGTTTACGTGGCGTGTTGGCTCTGCCCGCCGTCCACGGTCTCCGATCAAGGGCGAAAAGTACCACCATTGACGATCGTCGAAACCTGTCATTTGAGGTGAGTCGATTGATTTGTTAAGGTTTTTGATGTTTTTCTGTTGGAAACAACGTCTTCTTTTTCAGCATCATCGATTTCTTCGAGAAATTGCAAAAATGGGTCGATATGGCAAATATGTCGAGGAAATTTCAAGATCAAGTAAGCTATTTTTGTTGGTTTTTAAATGATTGAAATGATAAATGACTGACGTTTCAGGTGATCAAAATGGAAAGCGCATTCGCGGTTACATCGGTCATTTACAAGAAATTCGAGCCCATTTTCGCGACGATATTCGTGAATAATTCGATGGAATCGACCACTGGCGCCTCGGACGCAAAGGGCGGGAGCAGTACCCGACCGAAACGCGGAAAGTAAGTACAATTTTGTTTAAGTTGTTGTTTTGATCGACGAAATCTCATTGGTTGCAAACTTTTTCAGACGCCCGGCTCCATCGTCGACTCCTCAGCGACAAACGAGCGATGGACAATCGCAGCAATACGGGTTCGGCGAGCTGATGGAATTTTGTTGGGTCCTATACATTTATGCAAAACGTAAGTGACTTCCGTTTTTGATTCGTATGTTGTCGGTTTAAATTAGATTTCTCGCTTTGCTTTATTCAGGCTGCTTCGTCGGATTGGGCGACGACATTATGAGCAGTTATCACATTCTACTTTGCGCTTTGGACGTCGTCTATGTCAACGTCGTCAATGCTAAGCGAACCGATTTGCTTTCGCCGGACTTTCGTAAGTGTTGTTATTTTCTTTCGTGACACCCTTTTCCGTTTTGGCTGGCCTTACCCGCCCTGATCTGACTCCACTTCATCTGCTCCAGCGATACTGATTTTTTTTGGTTGTCTGTTTCTAGAAGTTCGCCAACCGATCGAAGAGAATTCCGTTTTGGAAAGCCTATGCAAAGAATTCGACGGTATCATCTTGGATGCGAAGCACATGCGTGTGCATTGGTGGAAACCGAAGATGAAAAGCTTCGTCACCGAGAGCGTTTTGCATGGCGACGCCGATACACTGACAGAATTATTTACGCCGGCCAATTTCGAGTTCAATTTGTAAGTACTGCAGCTTCTGTTTTTTGGTATGTGGAATAAAACTGGCATGCTCGCTTTCTTTCAGGAACGCTCTTCACGAACGATACGAGGAAGCCATTTTGAAACGAGGCGACATGGACGAGCGCGTGTTTATTCCGAAACACGTCGGACATCCTTTGATTACGAATACGCCAAAGAAGAGTAAGTGACTTTGGTTTTCTTCAATTTCATTATCGATTTCATTACGATTTTGTCGTTTCAGAGCGCGTCGATTCGGACAGCGATGGCGAGGATTCGATGGAGTACGAAAGGGATCTCCTTTTGCGTCGGAATGTGCAAGCTTGTTTGGATCGGGTAAGCCGTTTTCTGAAACAATGTGAGAGATTTCATTTCTTTATCTTTTTGGCGTTCAGGTAAACCACTTCCAAGTTCCGGCTGCTAACGCCACGCGCGGATATCCATTCATTTCGAACGAACAATTCTGTCCGATCACGCCGGCCGTCACCCAAACTGCCGCTCGACTGCAGTCGTTGGTCGTCGATTGCTCGCTAGGCCCGAATCCAGAACTGAAGGCTATGCTTGGGTAAGGTTACTTTCTTTACGTCGTTTGGCAAATTTCATATTAAAGCTTGGTGTTTCAGGTTGATTCGCCCGAATCCCACCGAACTCATTCATCGCGTCGTTCAAAACGCTACGGATGCGTTTTTCAACGCATGCATTCAGGTATGGAGGAGTTTTGTTTCACTGATGATGATGACAGAGACATGCAAGAACAAGTACTTTTCCTTCCAGGAGGTGCAAGCTTGCGGAGAAGGCGACGAGCAATTTTCGGAATTCGCTAATCACAGCCGCGAAACCGCCGAGATGATGTATTATCGAATTTTGGAGAAAATTATTCAAACCGAAAAGGAACGTCAAGGAAACGTGGATCTCGGAGTAAGTACTTTATCGATTTTTCTTGTTGTTTTTTGCGTTAGGTCGCAATTTTTAACTGCGGTCGGTCCGTCAATGTTGTCTGTCGATATGGTGTCTGAATTATCACAGCCAGCATTGATGAACTGAACGCAGTCTCATCGACGAGGATCCTTTTTGGCAAAAGAGGTTCAATTCGGTTTTCTGGAGTTACGGTGAGAATCAACGCAATTTTCATTTTCAGAACGTTTTGGGACAAGAAGTTTTCCACAAATCGTTGTTCGCATGCGCCACAGAATTGATTTTATTCTCGTACTGTAGCGAAAAGTGAGTACTGTTCCATTTTTGGTAGGTACTTTTGATTATAACTCCTTACTTTGCAGACAATTTCCGTGGGTTTTGCAAATGTTCGATTTGCCGGCCTACTATTTCTACAAGGTCGTCGAGTTGGTTATTCGAGCTGAAACCGATTTATCGCGAGAAATGGTCAAACATTTGAACGAGGTATGTCATCAATTCATTCTGAATTGTCCGCTTTTCAAAAAATTTTGCTTTCAGGTGGAAGAGAAATGTTTGGAGGAACACGTTTGGGTGAAAAGCTCGCCGTTGTGGGAAGTTTTGGCCAACAAACCGATTCCGTCGTACGAGGACGTAAGTCATTTTTTCGTGTTCATACAAGTTTGCGCTCTGATTTTTTTCTCGTCTTTTTTAGATCGCTTTGATCGATGGTGTCGATACCGTTGGGCCGGGAGCTCCTCGTTCGGGCCACGGTGGTCATTACGCCGACAAGCAACCTGCTGTTGCGAAAAGGCGCCTCGATTTTGAGCCGGGCGGCGGAATGCCCACTTCGGTTTCGGTTCGTGGAATGCACGCGGGTATGTGCGGGTTATTCACTTGTGCCGCCGGATTTGAAAACGTTTCTGGTTGCAGATCACCAATCTCTTCGTATCAATTCGATTCAATTGCCGGGTTCGGGAGCGTCGAATGGCGGTCCCTCTGCCTCGCGCAACGATGCTACGCCGCGGAAAGTAATCAGCAATTCGTTGGCTTTGTTCTTTCGCAAGGTAGGTGACCTTTCGGTTTTCCTCTTTCTTTTTTCTCGAGGAAAAGTTACAGGTTATCCGCTTTGCAGGTTTATTACTTGGCCAGTTTGCGTTTGAACGATCTATGCGAACGTCTTCGTATTAGTGACGTTTTGAAACAACAGGCTTGGGCAATGTTCGATCACGTTTTGCGAAAGAATACGGAACTGATGCGTGGTCGTCACTTGGATCAGCTGCTCATGTGCAGCATTTATATTATCGCTAAGGTGCGTGAGTCATGGCTCTGATCGTTTTTAATGCTTTGGTTAGTTATGTGAAGTTTTTTTCAGGTCACGAAGCAAGATGTTTCGTTCCAAGATATCATGTGTAGTTATCGTTCGCAACCTCAAGCCAAGAGTCGCGTAAGCAGTTTATTTTTGTTTCTAAGTTTTGAGGAAATATGCTGACTCCTTTTTTCAGGTTTATCGCAACGTTTTGTTGGACCACAAATCGACGACTCCGACGGACGAGATGGAGAATCACGAAAGCGGAACTGGTATGTGCGTGTGTGATTTTGCAAAAATTAATTTATGTCTTTGAAAGAGTTCTGTTTTTCAGGAACTCGCGAGAAATTGCGCTCGGGCAGCACTTTGCCCATTCCGACGATTGGCTCGGCTCCGCCCACCCCGACTCCGGTCGAGGAAGAATACGGCGATTTGATTAAATTCTACAATCAAGTTTTTGTGACTAAAATGGAGGAAATCGCGAAACAATTGAGCGCATCGACCGAAAATGCCGGGGATAAGGAGGTAAGTGCGTGTGCTTGTGTGTTTTTTGCTTCTCTTGCAGTTATGCGTTTTGTTTCTGATGCCATCTCATTCCTTTAGAGCGTCGTCCCCTTGTCGCCGATGCCCGTCCTCAAATCTCAACCATTATCGCCCCGTCGTCGCGTTGCTGACGCTGTATTCGTTTCGCCGATGAAGGGTGGTTTCCTACCGCATTCGCCCTCGCGTCCGTTGCGTTACAGCTTTAGCCGCAGTCCGTACAAGGTAAGAAATTAGACGATTTCGTTTCGTAAAGTCTAGCGGCACTAATCGGCATCTTTCCTCTGCAGGATCTCCGTGCGATCAACAACATGCTACGCGCTGGGGCCGAACATGCGCCCGGGAAGATGATGGCCGGCGGATACGCTTATCGTCGTTCGGTTGGCGAACCGTCGCATTTGGGACCCGTTCGTCGATTCAATACATAAATCGGAGAGAAAGATTAAAGGAAAGTAATGGGCGATTTAGAACTGGAATTCGAGGGGAGTACGTAAGTTGAAGTTTGGGTTCTGCTTTTTTTTTCTGTTTCTTGCATTTTATTCGTTTTCTTAATGTATATGAGGGGAGCAATTTTATGACTCGTTATTTTTCTGATTTATGTTGTTTTGCTATCTTTACTCGTCTTTAATCTTTCTGATTTATTGCGAGCCTCGAGGTCTGCTCCCATATGGATTTTTTTCTTCATTCTTAGAACACATTGTTTTGTTTCATGGTTTTCCTAACTTTGTGAACTCTGTATCATTTATATTTAAAAATCGAATTTCTTATATGTAATTGTTTGATATCACAAAAATGAACAAGCATAAATGATCCAGAAAGTAACTCTCGCTATAGCTGCACCGTTGGAAGAAAAAAGGAATCTTGTTACAATAAATGGAACGCACACAGGAATAAGTTTCTATAAAAGAGTCCAATCAACAAAAAAAATTTGAACTATCAAAGAAATTTCTCACTCACAGCGCAAAAGAAAAGAAGTAAAAAACAACCCATAACCACGATGAAAAAAGAACCCTCAAGCGATGATAAGAAATTGAAACATTTGACATTTGAAAAGTCTCTAAACCATGGTATCCGTGGATGATACCATGCGAGGCGAATTACCCGCCGGCGGTCTCGATTGATATTTGTTCTTCAATTCGGATAAAACTGGCGGCGATTGTTGATGTTGATGATCCGTTGGCGTTCGCCGTTCGATCACCGATTGATTCTTCTTCCTGCTGATCGCCGACGAGCTGCCGCCGCTGGTCACGATTCGACTCTCCCCATCGCCGCCCCACACCGACAATCGTTCGCACGAGAGCGCGGCCGCTTGTGGCGTACTCAAACTGAACGTGGCCAACTCCAGAGCGCTCCGCGGCGTGTTCACGCCCGATTGTTGCTTGTCGGCATTGCGACACGGTAGAATATACATATATTCAGGAATGGGGATCGTGTCCCAACCGAACGGGAACGCCGACGTCATACGATCCAGACCGTCCGGTGTCAAATTGATCGGTTGCACGCGATATTGTCGAAGTTGTTGTCCGGATTTCATTCGATCCGATTCGTTCTGATCGCGAAGGTATCGCAATTCGTTGAGTTGATAACTGAGATCGGCCAAGACGGCCGATAATTGTAGATCCGCTTGTACGTTGCCACCGCGAAGCGTTTGCGCCGGCGTCGCCCATCGCAAATAACACTCGTCCCAGAATCGATAAGCGCCCATCGACGATTTGGGAATCAACGCTCCTTTCGAGTCCAATATTTGTTTGGCCCCGTCGAATCGAGCAGTCGCCTCGATGTTGTTCCGATCGCTGCTGTTGTGATTGTCCCAAGCATTCGGATCCCGTTTTCGGCGATATTGAACACTTTCGT
The DNA here is from genome assembly GCA_034700065.1 of Mesodorylaimus bastiani. NCBI lineage: Eukaryota > Metazoa > Nematoda > Enoplea > Dorylaimida > Dorylaimidae > Mesodorylaimus > Mesodorylaimus bastiani. The sequence continues at coordinate 2,826 of JAQGCW010000074.1, read as the reverse complement.
CGACCGAGCTCGATCGCCAAGTCTTGTGGTGGTTGTCCTCGGGTGTCCGACCGAGCGCGCGCTCCGATAACGGTTCCAGACCTTGGGCGAAGCAATACAACGGATTGACGAAGAGATTTCGATACGCCGGTGTGAAGTACGAATCCAAATTCCACGCCGATCGCATACTGTATCCGTTGCTATTGTTGGTCTCTCGTAAACTATTGAACAGGAACGTCCGCGTCAAACCGGTCAAGGCCAAATCCCACAAGGCGATCAAATAATGCGAACCGAATGCGAACGATAATGGAAATTGGCGAATCAGTTGCCAAACGCAATCCAAGAACAGTAGGAAAACGGGCGCCTAAAAATTAGAACGGTATTGAACGCGTAGATGGTCAGATGCACAAAGAATATTGGTGGAGACTCACCATTCCATCATCGCTCCGAGACTCCGACGATAAACCGAACAAGCGGACGGCGAACGGATGCGACAATGCCACCCATTCCTTTTGCAGCAGCACAGTGAATCCGTTGATCGTTCGAAAATACGGATCCAAGCATAACTGGGTCAACGATGAAACGACGCAGGCGATGTCCGAGTTACCCGATTCTAAAAGATCAGAAACATGATGTAAAACTTGTCTGATCGCTCATCTGGCTCCGAGCTGCTCACCTCTGAATATCACTGGTTGCTTTTCTTGATTGATCCTCGTCACCACTTGTTCAGTCATCGAGAGGCACTTGGTCACCAGCCCGGACCAACCGGTCGCTTCGATTTCGGCCATCCACCGTGTGTCGGCTTGCCAGAAGGTCGATCCCGAATCTGAAACCAACAGCGAAAAGGTAAATAAGCCGAAGAATTCGGCAAGTAAACACGAAACTAGGGAATTTAAAAAGTAAACTCCCGACTTACCCAGGGAACAAAGCTTCCGTAAAGACTCGTACGAAGCCGCAACATCTTGAAAACTGACGGTCGATTCGATGACGACCGGCGAAAACTTTCGAGGATGGGTCTCAGCAATCGCGTTTTCCACTCTTCAAAATAAAATTGGCTTGTCGACTGTTTCAAACAAACGAACAACAAGATCAGGACTTACTCTATCCATTGCTTGTCTGTCACCTCGCTAATTGCGTTCATTGTCGACGAACGAACCAATGCGCAACCATCCGAAGATGACCAGCACCAAACCTAAAACGAGAGGTAAGCTATTTTATCACCAAAGGAAGGGACTGACAACCAAAAGAGAAAAAAATTCACTTACGGGAATCCTCCGATTCGTCCAATTAGTGCAGGCGACAGAAATTTGGCTATCCAGCCACAACGTTGGAACGACGAAGAACTCTGGATACCTGAAAACCAAGCAGCGACCAATCAATTACGATATCCGAAATCGATAGAAAATAATTGAGACTTACCCTTCGACATATCGACGACTGGTATTGACGTGTGTCACTCGCCAGGCGTGACCGACGGCTCCCGTTCGCCGAAGCTCGCTTTCCCAATGCGATCTCGCATCGAAGCTCGGCACCTCGTCGTTTTGGCCAGCTAAAATCTCAAAAGCGATTAGGCGGATAATTCAGCTAATAAGAAAAAGGAAGTACTTACCAAAGTGATTGTTTCGCGGAAGTGAGAATTCTCGATACACCGAAACCACATTGGTCAACTTGAGTGGGAACGCGTGGCGAAGCATCGTGTTCATTAGCTGAAACAAAAAGCGGATCTTAGCATAAGTCAGAGAAGCAAAAAAATAATTGGAACTTACTCCGCGATGTCCTTCGCTCGACTTAAAATCGAATGTAAAAATACGAAAGTCCTGAAGAAAGAAATCATCACAGTGAATCAAAAAGAAGCAGAAAACCCCATAACCACGTACCTTGCAGAAAATCTTGACCATGACCACTTGATCCAAACTTTGCAAATACGACGTGAATGGTTTCAACTTTTTCGCGTCTGACGCCGAAAACAATCGATTAGATATGTTTTCAACAGAAAGCAAAATTTGAACTTACCAGCGGTCGATGCGTATTGAACTTGACAAATATTCAATAGCGAAGTCTCGTATTTAAAGCTCGCGAATACTCGACTCGTCCGAAATTCGGTCGTCTGTAAACGGAATAGAGGAGAATCCATTCAAGAATCGATGAATCAAAATAGAACAAAAACGACAAATGTTGACTCACCTCGGATTCGGCACCTGTGGCTGGCACAAATACCAATCTCAACGTTGTACAGTACAATGTGCCCAGGATTCCCCGTCGATTGTCCGAGAATGGAGGATAATAAATGACCATCTTGCACGCTCGAGAGATTTCTTGTTCACCTGAAAAATGAATGGACATGAGAATTGGTCAAAAGTTCACCGGTGGAAGAAGGATATGAAAGAAACGAGGACATCACGACATGGACAAATCGACTTACCTTCTCTCGGACGAAACGCATTCGGATCGGTCAGTGACTCGGACGATGACGGATCATTCTAAAAAGGGTAAAGCATGATACGAATTACACGATATATCGATCATTTTGAACATCGAGCAAAAAAGTTTCTCGAGCACTTTAAACATCGAAAGACAAAAAAGAAAAAGATCACTTACGTTATGCTGAAGATAAAATACGAACGATTCGTTCCTTTTCATTCCGTCCATTTTGATCGCTCTTTCAATTTTCTTTTCGTCCTCAAATATTCAATTCGGCATTGTTTCCCAAAAATCTGAAAATGAATCCCAATCATTTACAACTAATCAAAAAACCAATACAAAGTACAAGAAATCTCAGGGAAATCAATCCCAATGATCAATCATCATCGACTTCACATCAAAAACTTCCCAGAATAATCTTTACTT
>JAQGCW010000073.1:0-17468 GCA_034700065.1 Mesodorylaimus bastiani | reverse complement strand
GCCTCCGTGGCACTTTCTAAGCCGTGTGATAATTTTGATCGCCGCGATTTGTTGCTTAAGCGAGGGACAGATGCACATCACGCGAAGTCAGATCATCACTTTCAAGCGATGGAACGAATTGGATCGTCCGGCATATTTCAAATCCGACGATTATTTCAAGGCCTTCAACATTTCCCATCGGTGTTCGTAAGTGTTCAATCATGTTTTCAAACCGACCGTTTGATAAGTTCTCGCATTCTTTGGATAAGATCTCGAGACTCCTTCCATCACACTCAAAACATCCACACAGTTCCCGCACAAGGAACTCGTGTGCTTCAGCACTCCAGCTGAGCCGCTTCTGTTCCCCCAATTCACGAGTCCCCCTCTTTAGGCTCGTCATCAAAGGCTCGTTATCGAATCGAGTGAATGCTGACAAGTTCATCTGCATCAACCCAATCGTCGGCAGACCGAGATTGATTCTCCCGTTGGACAGAGAATCGCTCGGCAATGACCACATTATTTTTGACGTCAACTGCAAGAATGGAGGTACGAGCATAACGGTTGATATTTTCACGCAACATTCCATTCTGAGAAGATTCATCCACGTTTCAGCTAATCATCCAGTCGCGGGTGCAAAATTCGCAATCGACATCCAAGACGCCAATGACAACGCTCCCGAGATCCGGCTCAATTCCTCGTCCATCGAATTGACCAATGCTAATCCGACGATCAGCTTCGATGTGACCGATCCGGATCGCCACAATCGGACTTGGACGCCGAATGTTGACCTAGATAAAATGTTTATCAGTTGGTTTAACGTCTCCTGCGCTCCTCAAGGTTTGCGTTGCTCGCCTCATCTGCCGAAGTCACAGATTATTAGTGTACTTAAACCAAACTCAAATTTTAGGTAATCCAAAGCCGTGCAATCTGACCATGCTCCAGCAAACTGACCCTGGACTCTACTACGTTCCAATCCATGTGAGCGATGGGGAGAATAATATGATCCGATATCTACCCGTGCATGTGTTGGCGACAAGCTCGTCCATGGTTCCGAAGTTGAGGATTCTGGTCTTCGCCAGAAACGGTATGTTAGCGTTTCCAGTCAATCCATATTGTACCTGCCGTGTGCATCGGCCCTGTTCGCTTGGTCCGGTTCCAGACCAAGAGAGAAGGACTGTAGTGTTAGTCCAAACCGAGTCCACTGTCCTGTCATACCTATGTCCTATTGTAAATCTACTGTCTTTTAGATGACAAAACTATTTATCTCGATGGTGCTCCGGGTGGTATTCCAGAGCATTTGAGAAACTACAATCATGTTCATGTAGAACATCCGCCTAGTGGAATTGGCAACCATGGGCGGAACATAACGCTGAATCCATCATTGGTGGAGACGGATATTCCCCTTCTGCGGGTGAGCATTAGAACTCGTCCCCCAGATGGGGACTTCGGTAGGCTGTCCGTCCGATGTATCATGTTCATCCTGAGTCTTCAGCTCCCCAGATCTCAAGAAAGGGAGGTATCTTTCAGGCTCAATTCAATGATCCAAACGAACTTCCAGTTGATATCAACATCACCTTAACCAAATTCCATCGACGAGATTTGAAAAGTCCCGGCTCCCTTCGTATTCGAAATATCAACGCCCAAGATTTCCTTCGCCCACTTCACAAAGAGCGGAGCTACTACCAGGATCTTCACAGCTTCTTGACTTATTTCTTCCGAGGATCCGAAGTGTCGATCTTTTCGATCATGCCCGAGAATACCCATCCGGAAGTGCTTCAAATCTATTACACCGTTTCTGGACATAAAAGTGGGACGTATTTGAACGCCAAACTCGCGTTGCATTTACACGAGCTTTTCAAAACGACTCCGATTGAGGTTATTCAAGTCGGAGTGAACGATTGCGTGTTCGAGAATTGCGGCGGCGGGTGTATCAATAAGATAAATGTGACAGACAAGCACATCGTCTTGGAAGGTAAGGAGTCCATGGCCGCGAGCCCATGCTCGAAGAGAGATTCACAATCTCTGGATCAGTTGCCGAGGCTGATCACAGCATAAACCGCTTTCAGCCGAAAGCACCCGCTTCATCGGACTCCGAGTGGATCTATGGACGGTGCAACATTGCCAACAGCCCAAACCGATCAATTGTTCGGGGACGCCTTGTCGGAATGGCGGGCTGTGCCATCAAATCGTGGGGCAAGATGACATCTTGTGAGTAGATTCCAATGTTCGACGAACCCTTCGTTCTTCGAAGCAGACGTCCAGATAGGTATTTGAAAATTCATCGCCGACTTTTCAGCTGCGAATGCCGGAAACCAGGCGCCGGAATATTCTGCCAAGGTCGAACGCGATCGTTCGATGGTAGTGGATACGCTTGGTTCGAACCGATCATTCCCTGCGATCAGATGCATTTGAGCTTCTACTTCATGACTGAGTGAGTTTGTCGAGGTTGTGCCTGTCCATTCATTGTGCTTGTCCCACCGCCTCATTGTCACCGACGATCGACTGTTCAGCGATCGATGAAAGTTTAAAACCAACTTTTGCGTTTTAGCAATCCAAAAGATGCCCTGCTATTGTACAACGGGCCATTGAACGACACTCTTCATCGACATCCTAAAGCTCGCAGCAATGCGTATCTTGCGAATGATACCATCGCTTTGCGTCTTATCGGCGGCCAAGTCCACCTCCAAATCCATTTCGGAGGCCAGAAATCATCGACGCTGTTTCTCGTTTCACATACCAGCAAACTCAACGACAATCGATGGCATAAAGTCGAAGTCTTGATGTTAGACACGGTACGCCGGAAGTACTAATCTCTATTTTGACACGCGAGGGTTACTGTCCATCTGTCGATCCATTGCAGGAGCTCTCTCTGATCATCGACGACATTCACAAAGTATCGGAAGTGATCAATGGCGAATTCAGTAAGCCTAGTACTTCAAAGTACCGTTCCAGTTTTGTTGGAGTTTACTCCATTTAGCTCAACTCAACCTCAACGATCCATTGCAACTGGGAGGAGGAGAGCGTGAACGTTTCCCGAACGAGCCACCGGACAACCCCTTCGAGGGATGCATCAGGGACTTGGTCATTAACGGGATGGTAAGCAGAGACTGACCACTAGGTTAGAACAGTTTCCGACTGATCAATAGATCTCGATCTGTTCTGAACCAACTTCGGTAGCGGGTCCCAGGTGGCTAGACCAGGTCTACAACTCCGACTCGTAGTCGGTACAATCTATCTATCCAACCGTTCACTGACCGGATGCTCACAACGCCTTCGATACCTTCCAGATGATCGATTTGGCCAATCCGATTTACTCCAATGGAAGCGAGACCGGTTGCAAACGAAGCGAGAACCATTGTGACCCAGCGTGCGTTCATGGCATGTGCATTGCTTCTCCGAACGAGAAGCAACGATGCGATTGCGACATTGGATACGTGGGAGAGACTTGCGACCAAAGTAACCTGGTTCCTTAGGCATTATATCATATTCTGCAAATAAAATTCTACAGTCATATTTTGCAAATCTGACGCCAGTTCATCTCTTCAGAAGCCGTCTGGCATCGATTTGACCCGGACAGTTTCGCGAAATTCGAGTACAAATCATCACCTCGAGTGCCCTTGTCGAATTTGACCGATGTTCGGATGCTGGTGATGACATTGAATGGAAACCACCAGGAAGGATCGCTCTATCACGCGGGGACGCTGATGCAGGGTCAATACGAGGAGCAGCTGAAGGTAAACATAATCTGACTGGAAGAATCCTTCTGGTAGAAGCTGTGCAAATAAGTCGTTTATATTTCACAGCTCACCTCAAACGAATCTCTGAACTATACGTTCGTCAATGAAGAGCCCAACGAACATCACCACGAGCATCATCGAAAAGTTTCCTTGCTCATGCACTCGAAGTTGATCGCGCGAACTCGCTATCACGTCCAATTTCGTCGGGACCCAACGTCGGCGAGTTTGATTGTCGATTCGGGCCTGTCGCCGTGGAGGATTCAGACGAATGGATTTGGGGCGGCGAATCATCAGAATTGGACGGACTTCAGCATCGGCGATGGAAAACGTTCCACGAACGGATTTCGAGGTACGGAGCGTTCGGACTGACGGTGATTGGGGTGTGGACCGGATTATCCAGGACCTCACCGTCAGTTAATACAACGTACCTCTTGCAGGATGCATCGCCCAAATTGTCCACAACGACCACCGCGCCCTGTTGCCCAACGATCCGCCCGAGCCATCGCCAATTCAATTCGAAAGCGCCAGCCCGCCTAAACTCGATGACTGTTCCGGCTTCTTGATCACATGCGCCAACGGTGGTCCCACGTGCACATCGCCGTTTCAAGCGTGCAAAGATTTCTGGAAAGGTCCATTCTGCACTTGCGCCAGCGACGCCGAACCTCAGTACGACGATGATGACAATTGGATCGGTTGCTCGGGCCTATCGCCGAGAAGATGGCTCACCGGTTTGGTTATTGCCATTGTGGTTTGCCTCTTGATTTTCTTGTGTAAGTCAGTCGGGACTTGTGGTCTGATATGGGACGGGCTCGAGGAAGCCGCCGCACGCCGCGCAGAGCAAGTTGCACAAAGAGCATATGCCGCGAAGTGTAAAGTGGACGGGCGGCGCGCTCCAGGTCACTTTACACTGCCGGCGGATGGTTACTTTCTGCTGCGGCAAGCTCGAGCCAGTTTTGCAGCTGTCGCGAGCAGTCGGTCGGTTGATTTACGCTCATCACAGTCTTGCCACCTTTCCAGGCCTCCTCCTCGTTTGCCTTTTGTGGTGCTGCCGTCGTCGTAAGCGCAGACGATCGCGTCCATTCGCCCCTCTCCCACCATCGTCGGCGATTCACACCGAACCGTTGTCCGACGATTTGGGCAAGGACGACACGCACGGCGCCGGCGAGGCCAATCAGTCCAAATACGATAAGAACATTTTGAAAGTACCCATTTTGCCGCCGAGTCAAAATCGATCGGCTCCTTTATCACGAGGTAAGAGCGAGAGAATCTGATTCTTCGTACGGATGTCATCGACCTCGATCGTTTCCAGGCTCCGCGATCGAAACCGGACCATTGGACGAGAAGCGTTTGTACGGTGTGGAGTTGCCCACGGATTCGGTGGGAAGCCTGTCGCCCTTGCCATCGGAGGAAGACGATTCCGATTTGAATTGGATCCAACAACTCGAATCGCTCGGACCCAAATTCGCTCGATTGCACGAAATTCGATAGTGAAAACTGATTTGCGCGCTTCTTTGATTAGTGTTTTAAGTTTTTTACATTTTGATCAAGGCTAGCTTTTTCTTTTAATCGATCGCTGCTAATACAGGTCACGTGATAATATGTTTTGTGCACTTTACACTTTCTCGGACACTTACAGACATGCGCGCGCATGCAGAGGCACATTTGCTGGTTCTTCTGTCGTCGCGAGTGGTCGCTTTGTTAGTTTTCTCTTCGACATTGTCCAAAGATCGATCTTTTCCGGTTGAAGATTCAGTGGTCCGAAAACTTTCTGTTAGCCGAACTGTTACTGAAAGTTTGCATTTCTTCAGTTAGCCGTGAGTTCCTTTCCCAGATTCTTTTCTTTTCTTTTCCTCGACGACGCGTCCCCAATTTTATCGATCGATTAGAGACCGACCGATCGCTGCTACCTTTGTTCGAATGGACTGAATTTTATATCGTCGATATTTATTATTGTCCTCGACGACGATTGAATTAATTAAATTAAGAAAATGATTACGGCTAGAGCATTCGGATCGAATCGACGAGATTTATGCAAATTCGCGAGAAATGGCGTTTTTTCGAACGTGGAGCAAGGAAGATTTTATCAGTAAGTGTACAATTTTTATTATTCATGTGTTTTTGTTTTTGTTTTCATTTTGTTCAAACTGCTTTCGCGATTGACATTTTTTTGAAAGGTTTATGTAATTTTTTTAGTAATTTTACTTCGACCTGCTTTTCACACAGGACGTTGTTTATTCGATGCCCAAATTTATGCATGTTTATCCATGTCTCAATTTGCAAACACTAATCAAACTAACGTTAGCTTCTCCCTTTTTAGGAATGTAGCCACGGCCTCGGCAACGCCAGCGAACGAACAACAATTAGTACCCGAGGCCAATGCAGTCATTTTGGGTAAGCACTGTCCGTTTTTTTGAACTTTTGATTGATTTTCAACGTGTATAAACCAATCGCTCTCTTTTGCAGGAGGCGGCGCCGTCGGCACAAGCGTTGCGTATCATTTGGCTCAAGGCGGTTATCAAAAAGTGGTATTACTCGAACGGAAACAATTGGCCGCCGGATCGACTCAGCATACGGTAAGGTTTGGGCTGATGCCGATTTCGATTTTAAAATTGTTATTTATCGACTTCTTTTTCTTTCAGCCCGGCCTTATCAGTTACTTCCATTGGGTACCTCGGTTCAAACGTATTTTGTCCTATACGGTCGATTTATATTCGAAATTAGAACAGGAAACTGGCGTGGTAAGTTATTTGCAGTTTCTCAAAATTATTAGGAAAAATTACAGCTTTTAAATTTTCAGGAAGTCAATTTCAAACGCAGCGGCACTTTACGATTGGCCAAGACACCGCAGCGGATCGACGAATTTCGAAAATACCTATCCCGTATCGATAATCAAGCGAAATTCCTGCAACCGGAGGAAGTCGGCAAAGTTTGCCCGCTGCTGGATACGAAGAAGGTAAGAATGTGCTTTCTTTGGGACTTGAAAATATTTCTTACCCCGTATTTTCAATTTTCCAGGTCCTGGGCGCTTTGCATACGGAAGGCGATGGATACGTGGATACGGTCGGTGTCGCCCGTGCGTTGGCCGCCGGTGCTCGCCGTAGTGGCGCCATGATCTACGAGAATTGCTACGATTTGAAGACGACGTTGATGGGCGATGGAACGTGGGAGATCGAAACGAACAAGGGCACTATCAGGACGAAGCATATTATTTGTACTACAGGTGCGTTTCACTTTTGATTTTTTAAAGATATTTCATTGACCAATTGCTGTTTCTTTTCTTCAGGTTTATGGGCACGCGATGCTTGCAAAGCGATCGGTTTGGATTTGCGTTTGGTTTTGGTCGAGCATCAATTCGCTGTCACAAAAGGCCTAAACTCGATCAAGTCGACCAATTTGCCCGTTATTCACGATCCAGACGATCGATTTTACGTTCGACAAATCGAGTGAGCCGAATTTTTGCGTTCTCTTTAACTTCCTTTTTCTAATTGTTCTTCGTTTTTCAGCGATCATCTCCTTTTCGGGGCATTCGAAGATCAAAATGATGTCCGCGTTTTGCAAGATTGGACTCTGCATGGTGTTCCGAATGGTAAGTCTTGTTCAATTCCTTCCTTTCCTTGTTGTTAGACTACTGACCAAAAACTGACCTTCTCAGATTTCGACCGCGATCAGCTGCAGTCGAATTTTAAATCGGTACAAAAGAATTACGAAGCAGCCACGGAAGTTATTCCGCTTTTGCGCGAAACTGCCATCGAACGAAAATATGTCGGAATTTTATGCATGACTCCAGACGCCGTGCCTTTAATCGGCCCTGCTCAAGGAATTCCGAATTATTGGATCGCCACTGGGCTTTTGTAAGTTTTGTCTTTCCATCAAACTTTGTTCTAATGCTCACATTATTTATTTAATTTTCAGCGACGGCATCGCATCCGCAGGCGGTGTTGGAAAATATTTGGCCGATTGGTTGATCGACGGTGAGCCTCCGTTCGAATTGTTGGAAGCGGATCCGGCGCGCTTCGATTCATGGGCTGGACGGTGAGTACTGTCAATACTTCTGTTTCTCAGGACGCGAAAGATGAAACATTCCTGTTTTCAGAAAATACCGAATCAAGAAAGCGAAAGAATCATATGCCATGTTCTACGGAAGTTTCGAGCCGCCGGCATTCAGGGCAGCAGTAAGTTCTTCGTCAGGTTGTGTTTTTTCAAGTTCTTATATATGTGCCTTGATTGATTTTTACCTTTTCTTGTAGGGTCGTCCCACAGTTCGTGTCAGCGGAATATATGGTGCGCTGGTGGAACAAGGTGCTAAATTCGCTTTCAACAATGGTAAGAATTCTTCATTCAATCTTTTTCGTCTGATCTCTGTTTTAAACTTTACTATTTCAGGGTTCGAACAACCGTTGTGGTTCAGCAGCAACGGTAAAGATCGTGCAACTGCCGTGGAAAACGAATACAAGCAAACCACGTCCAATTGCGGAATCGTTGATTTGACTTGGTACAGCAAGATCGAAATTCGCGGACCGGATTCCGACACTTTCTTGAATACCGTCCTCAGCAACACTGCACCGGAGGTAAGGAGGCTCATTTTGGTACTTTCCTTCCGCAGAGTACGGATATCTTTTTCTGTTTGCAGCTGGGAAAACTCTGCCGCAGCTATATGCTATCGCCGAAAGGCAAAATCTTGTCGCAAGTGAAAGTTACTCATCAAACACCGAGCGTTTATTTGCTCGTTAGTAGTCCGGAATTGGAATCAAGAAATCTCAGGTGAGCCCAAGTTCGAATAGCAGTTCACGTGCATCTTTATATGCTCTCCTCTCCTTTTCAGATGGCTACAAACGGTGGCGAGAGAACGGAAATTCAACGTTGAGGTAAGTAAGTTCTGTTCATGTTTGATCGATCCTAAACTGTTCTCCTCGTTTCAGGTCAACAATGTTACGGAATATTTGGCGTGTATCGGCGTCGGCGGGCCGCGTTGTCGAGATTTGCTATCGGAATTGACGAAAGAGAATTTGGCCGACGATAAATACGTTTATGGAACGGTCAAACTAATTCGCGTCGCCAGCGTCCCGGTCGTTGGTTCCAGAGTGTCAGATACTGGTAAGTACTTTGCGATCAAAACTAAGCGGTCTGTTTTGACTCTTTCATATTTCAGGCGAATTGGCGTGGCAGCTTTATCATAATCGAGCGGAATCGCTGAAAATCTACGAAGCACTACGTCGCGTGGGCGAGAAAATGGGCGTGATCGATTTCGGTTGGGATTCGTTCAATGTAATGCGATTGGAGAAAGGAATCAAGCTTTATGGATACGACGTAAGTTGACTCTTTTTCTACTATCTATGAAGTTACTATCAGTTTTCCATCATATGGTTGAAAAGAAAAGAAGGAACGTTGCAATTTCAGGTTTCATTGGACACGGATCCATTCGAAGCGGGGATCGATGGATACATCGAATTTGACAAGGTGAGTTGGGACTAATTTCGTTTCTGCTTTTACTTTTCTGGCTCTTATGATTATTTCCTTATGCTGTTCACATTCCTATATTCTCTGAGGAAGCTATTTCCTTTATGAAGCCGACTGCTATTCATTGCGCATTCCGTCGTTTCATGCAAAATCTATGATGTTTGATTGCATTTCAGGAAGACTTCATCGGCAAGTCGGCGATTCTCGAAATGAAAAACAAGGAACTCACTCGAAAATTAACGCTATTGACCTTGGAAGAGAATGTTCCGATGGCTTATCGTTTCCGTTTGGAATCGGTTCGTCAAGGAAAAGAGGTGAGTAAATAATTTTCAGTTCCTCTCTTACCGTAGATAATCAAATCTAACTCCCATTTAATTTCAGTTGATCGGTCACGTGACGTCCGGATGCTTCAGTTACGTGCTACAGAAGCCATTGGTCTACGCTTATGTTCCGGCGAAGCTCTCGGAGAGTGATGAGGTGAGTGACGAAAGCTTTTAGAACAATATTTGACAAATTTTCTAATGATTAGTCATTATGCTGTTCACATTCCTAAGAGAATTTGAGGAGAACTTTTTTTCATGTATGAAGCTCCGGATCACACGTAGGCAGTCTTGTCGTCCTTAATGTAGACAACATATGGTGATCTGCTTTACAGTTGACCGTGGACATCGGCGGACGATTGATCAAAGCGAAAATGCTCGAGAAATCGCCAGTTCAACCGTATCATCGACGAACGGACGCCATGTAGAGCAAATTTTGGTTTTTGCGTTGCTCCAAATTAATGGTCGTACTAACTATCAATTAGCGTTCGGATGGATTGCAACATTGAATTTTGTGAGGTGGGTTAGTGGATTTTGTATGCAATTGATTGATACAGATGATATTCATGGATTAAGGCGCCGTCCATTTCGTGTGCGTGATTTTTTTAGTAGTTGGGTAATATTGAGAACTTTTGTATTATTTAGGAACGTTTGGAATTTTTTCCAAACTGCTAGACGCTTTAGTTTGTGGGTTTTCATTTTTTCTGATGAGCTGAAGGAGATTGAAGGCTTTTCTTTGTTTCTTTTGAGAATTTAGGGCTTTTCCTTTTTTTTTGAAATGTTTTTAAAAAGCGAGTTGCAGAAGAATTTAGGATCAATTTTTACTCAACCTTTCCATTAACAAAGGAACTGTAGGATAAACCAAGGATGCGTATACGTACACAAAATGGCTAGCGATTGGCGCTCGGCTCAGGTTTATAAGAAAGCTAGCAGTTCTAGGAAACATCCGAAGCCTAATATTTCCACCACCGGTCTAAGGAGCTAATCGTAGAAATGAAAAATCGAAAAAGATGATAGCATCACAAAGAAAATATAAATAAGATAGGACTAGACTACAGAAAGGATTTCAGCTACCGCACGTCGTGACCAGGAACAAAGAAAGTTAGGCGACACAACTGCAGCAGCTAATTGGCAAATAAGAAAGATGCTAAATACGGATTTATCGTATGAACTTTTTTTGAGAGGACCTGTTTGGGACACGTTTATAATTAGCCTTCCATTTCCTCCATTAGGTAGACCTAGAAAGACAAAAAAGTCAGTACAGTAGTCGTTGGAGGGAAGGGATTTGGGATGAAACGCTTACGTTTTGCGAATCCATTTGGCCGGCGGCCACGGACGATTGATGCTTGACACGGATAATGGACAAGCTGCTCTCGGCCTGTTCGACGCGCGATTCGGCTTCCTCCACCTCGTGTTGATAACGTCGGACGCGTTGCATTTGTTGCATGGTTAGACCTTCCTGCGATCGAGAAGGAAAGACGGCTTTTGAAGCGATCAGTTGTGATCGATCGGATGTAAACTTACGGCATCGGCCAATTGGCGTTTGAATATGTTCATCTTGTCGCTCAACTTATCCACGGTATCTTGGGCCAACATCGTGGCCGTACGTTCCTCGTCCACTTGCATCAGTCCCTCCTTGATACGACGATCCTTTTTGAGTAATGCCACGTTCGTCTCCTTGTGTCGTCGAGCCTCCTCGTCCAACGCCGTCTCCAGATCGCGAATGCGCGTCTCCAACTTGGACATGGCACGTTTGGCACCCAACACCGCCGACGCCTCGGCCTCTTGTATTTGCACTTGCAATTGTCGAACGTGCTCCTCCAACGCGCGTCGCATTCCGTCGATTTTGGCGGCGTGCTCTTGTTCCTCTTGCAATTGTTCCATCGCACGCGCGGCGTCTTGCAACGCTCGCGCCTCCATCTCGTTGGCGTCGCGCAAACGTTTGGTCGCCTCGAGCAAGTCGGCCTGGGTCGTGCCCAACTCCACTTCCAATTTGGCTTTGACCGATGTCAGATTCGTGTTGATGGCCATCAGGTCGGTGATACGCGCGTGAGCTTCGTCCAAATCGGCTTCGGCTTGTTTGCGAGCGCGAATCGAATTGTCCAACGCGGAGCGACATTCCTCCAATTCGGTACCGAGGGCGGCCAATCGTCGTTGAGCCATCGCGTATTGATCGAGCGTTTGTTGCAATTGATTCTGGACATCGTCGTAGTTGGCTTGGAGCACCTGAAGAATGCGGTCGACCGATGAGTCGAGCGTCCTCCGATTCGACTTCCTTGGACTTTAGAGGAAATCCAAGGAAGTCGAATCCGAGCACTTGTTTTGGCTTACCTTGATTTGCTCGGCTTGTTTCTTGATCATTTTCTGACATTCGATATTGGATCGATTCAGATTGTCCACGGTCACTTCCAACTCGGCGATTTGAGCGAGATAGTGCTTCTTCAAGCGAGCGATCTCGACTTTCATCCGAGTCTCGGCGTCGGCCAACGCCGACGTCAATCGATCGACTTCGAATTGTAGATTCTGACGGAGAGCCTCGGTCTCTTGTTCTTTCTCGCGAATCCGACGTTCCATCTCGACGCGCATGGCTTGCAATTCGGCCAACGCACGTTGAGCGCGATTCTCGGCATCGCGACGAGCCAACTCCTCCTCGCGGACGCCCACTTGCAGCTCGCGAACTTCGCCGGCCAATCGAGCGTTCTCGGTGTCGAGCTCGTGAAGTTTACGAGTGGCGTCGGCCAAGGCGGCGTTGCATTCGCTCAGGTCGTCTGGAGGGGAAGAGGGGATGGCCTCATGAAGTGGATTTTCTGGTTTTCTCCTCCATAAGACCCTTGGAGGTTTCTCAAGAACCTTCGAATGCGTCCGGAAGGTCGTCATTTGATCTCCTGGGCCCACCGAGATCCACTAATCGCCTTATTCTGATTCGTGCAGATCACATAGGGCTCATCCACCAATCCCATTCAGACCTCGAATGCACCGAAGCCATCTACCTCCATGCTGGGCCCAACCACGGATCCATCCACCAATTCCCAAGGTCCAAAGCTGTCTAAACTCAATCCTGACCTTTCTTATGACCCAACCTGACCTCTAGAACCCCTGGTAACCGTCTATCTCCCTCAGGATCATCCAGACATTATCCTGGTCGATCAGATTCAGAAACATCCAGACCCGGACCATTGAGACCCCGCCCGGATCCATCCTAGACCAACCGCACCAATCCAAAGACCAACAGACCCACATTGAGGCTAACCATCTCAATCTCTTACCGACTAGCTGCTTATTCTCATTAGCCAATTGCTCTTTCTCGGCGACTGCCTTCTCGAACAATTGAGTCGTCTTCTGCAGGTCGATTTGTGTGGCTCTCAACTCCCTGGTCGTCGCTTCCAACTCCGTGCTCAATTCGTCCACGCGAATTTTTAATTCGTAATGCAATTTCTCCAATTGTTGTCTAGCACGTTCCAAAATTGCGATGTGATTTTGAGCCTGAACGAGATCGATCGCGATCAGTTCGGGCCATCGGTCGATCAGGATTCCCGAGGACTCTCCTTACCTTCTCCAAATCGACGATGAGCACTTCGACTTCGGATTGCAAACGGCTTTTGGCTTTCTCCAATTGCGTGGTCTTTTGCAACATGACTTCGATACGTTCTTCATATTCGATTTGTTTTTGGATCAATCTCTTCCTAAAATTGACATCATAACTAGTATTCCTTCGATTTTTTCCTCCCTGAGCTGCCTTATTCATTTATCCGCCTAGTGTTCTCCCGATGGATTCCGCCGGGACTCGAAGGAAAATGAACCCCTAGGGCGATGTCTTCTTTCTTCCTACCTAGCTACCCACTCGGAAATACGGCTTTGGGGAGAGACTCCTGTTGAAAACTTTGGGGTTCGCGTATTTTTAGAGCCCTCCTATAGCCTTCCCTCCCTCTCACTCTTCTATGCACACCCTCCCGTTCACCTTTGGGAAGAGCGCTATAGCTAACTTTCCTCAACAGAAGATGATACCTAAACGTTGAAATTGAGCAAAAGAAACCAGCTGCCCGCCGCTCGCCTCAGCCTCTCCCCGTTTTGATGAGTTCTGTTGCGAGTGAACGAATTCTTTCAAAACGAACGACGAGTAAGCGCTTCTCCATTTTTTCGTTCTCGAAATTAACCAGACCCTCTCGAAAGAAACCGATTCAAACAGATGCATCGATGGCCTGGGATTCCTCCCGTTATGATCCGTCCCAGGGACGCAGTGTAAAGAAGCAACCGACTGCTCACGACCGCAGCACACCGAACAATGAACTAGCTCTCGGATTACTCCTCCCGAAGACCTCGCAGTGTAAAGTAGAGACCACTGGAGCCGCCCGCGCTCATTGTACAGTGTTGCGGGGGTCGCGTGCGGTCGGTTGTGAGATCTTGAGCTCTCGGTATAATTCCAGTTTAGTAAATAAACATCTCCAGTTAGCTTTTCTAGTTTCTTTTTGACGGCGACACTCACCTGAAGTCCTCGACTTCTTCGTGATGAAATATAATCTCGCCTTCGTATTTACTCTTCCATTGGAGCATTTCGGTCTTGGCCAACGATAATCGATGATCCATTTCGGCGCGCGTATTCGATTCGTCGTCCAACGCCGCTTTCACCGCGTCCAATTCCAATTGCGTTTGATGCATTTGCGCTTGCATTTGACCACGATCCTGAAAAGGAATGTCCATTCGATCGTGGCTGGATGCTTCTGATCGACGATCAGAAGCATCCAGCCACGATCACTTACGCTTTCGGCTTCCTCCAATCGTCGGGTGGTCTCTTCCAGTTGTTGAACCAATTGCTGTTTCACGTGTTGTAGATTGTCCACTTGGATCTTCACATCGTGCAATTCGTTGAGTAGATCGTTGTTTTGCAATTGCAAACGGGCGCGTTGTTTCGTCAAATCGTTCACGTGCAAAATCAAATCATCGGCTTTGTTCGCTAATTCGCGCGCTTCGTTCTCGAATTTCTCCGCCGCTTTCTCGGCGACGAGCTGTAAGAAGTTTTCGTTGGGTTTTTCGATTCATCGATTTGGAGCCAGGATCGATCGATCGATCGGTTCTGGATCCAGATCGATCCATAATCGATCAAAGACAGGGCAAGAATATCCGTACCTTGTCCTTTTGCACTTGATCGACTGTGGCCGTCAGTTCGATCACTTCGTGCTGAAGACGTTGATGCTCCCGATCGATCCTAAATTTTGAAAGTCCATTAAATCCAGACGGGGATCCAACGATCGAAAATTGCCTACTTGGCATTTTTCTTATTCAACGATTCGATTTGATCTTGATAATCCAAAATGGAATCTTGTTGTTTCTTCCTCAACGCATTCAAATTATCATCGCTTTCCACTTGCGAATCGGACAAGAGTTTGCGAAGATTTTGCAATTCGAACTCGCGCTTTCGGTTTTGTTCGATCTGCGCTTCCGAGCCACCTTCGGCATCCTCCAGACGATCGGTCAACGATATCAGTTGGACGGTCAAATCGGCCCGTTCGCGTTCGATCTGCAAACAGAGCCGAGTGTGTAATCGATTGATCTGACTGAGTTGAGCTAGAAACGGCCGCCGCCCCCTCGCAACTTTACACTCTCCGCCTCTCGGGCCTCGCATGCTCTAAACTGAGCTCAGTGTTCAGTTTACGCTTCGAGCCGCGCGGCGGCTTAGATAATTTACTGCGCTAGAAATCAAGCAGATCTGCAGCAGATTCTGCTTGATTTCAACTGGGCCCTGATCAAGCTGCTTACCCGATTCCGTAATTCCCGTTCGGATTGTAGATCATCGTGTAAGGAGCGGATTTTATCCTAAAATCGTAATATATCTCTCGATAGTCTCCTATTTGATCGAAGATGACATTTGATCGCCTCCGTACCTCCAATCGAGTGAGGGATCCCAAATCGGCCACACTCAAAGCGTGTTGTCCGAATGTGAGGAATCCTCCGTAGCCTTCGGTCACTCCGACCTCCCGCGCGCCGAATCCCGTGTTCACGATGACGCTGCTGCTTCGATAAATATTGGCCATTTCGTATTCCTGTCTCGATTCGTCGACGATCAATCGATCAGTATGTTTTCGGGAGGACTATCCGGGTTCTGGCTAAGCGTGAAGGGGGGCGCCCCTGGGGGATTGGAACACCTCCGGGAGAAATGGCCACACTCGTCGAAATGGGTTCTCTCGCTCGGTCGTCGGATGGATGGGAGACGGGCGGCAGCGGAGGGAGGCAACCGGTCGCGGAGGAAGCGCACGTTCGAAACTGGATGAGTCGATGCCTGAAACGCGTTCATTCTTGTCTCGAAGTAAACTTGCACCAACGAAGAAGAAGAAGAAGAAGACTGGAGACGCGAAAAGCAGGGCGAGGGCGAAGCAGAAGCAGAGGGTGAAGCTTTTCGAAGAAACTCTCACTCAGGGAGCAGCAGCAGTTGGTGCTCGGGGGCCTGTCAGCCTGAGCAATAAAGCGAGCGAGCGAGCATAGGGGGGGGGGGGGGATGGCTGCAGGGAGCAGTTGGCCCGAATTCGTCATCATCGACGAGCTTCGAACGAATTCTTCTCTCCACGAGCTCCCTGGCCATAAGCGGTCATCAAAAATGTGTCTGATTCACGAAATACTACTGCTTACTACCCGATTCATAACCAGTAACCCGCCTTCAATCAAAAATCCTAACGGACAATGAGCAATCGATCAAATTCCTGTGGCCTGATCACTGATCATAATTTGGACAATATTTTCGGAGTCCATTGATCGACCGGTAGATCGGCGGCTCCATTTTTGACCAGACGTTCGAGCATCGGGGATGGATTCCAGAGAAAGGGGGAAGAATCTGAAAAGAAAAAAGTTCATTAGCCTTAGAGAACTGATACAAGACAGACAGAGGAGGGGCTTACTCGATTTCTTCTGCTGTTTCATATAATCGAGGATTTTGCCCAAACCTTCCTTTTGAGCCCAGTACATCGGACCGCCCGTCGATGGTGGCCAACCGTAGGCGAGGATCCTGGAGAGCCACGAGATGATCAGTCAAAGACATGGGTCCCCCGGTTCATCCGGTGAACCGTAGCTCCATCGATTGACATTAGTCCGGCGATCTGCGATCCAAACACTTACCACATGGCGTCGACCGATTCGGGCCGTTCGACGATCTTGTCCGCGAGCACATCGAATCCTTCGTTGACCAATGGATAAAGACAACGGCGGACGATTTCCTGCAAAGGATATTCGGTCAAATTGATCTGACCACACCACACCGCAACAAAGACAACGGAGTCTTCCTGCTGCCGCCCGGCGCCGCCCTTCGCTACTTTACACTCTCTCCGCATCTCTTATTGTTTGTCGCTCGTTAGGACGGTCATTGTTCAGTTTGCATGGGCGGCGTGCGGCGGGTTCTATGCTAGTCTGCCCGCCCGCAGGCGCAAACAGCGCCCGATATACAAAACCGAAACAAACCCGCATCCGACTCACCTCTTGTGTCAACGACGGCCGTTTATGGCTTTTCCGAACCTTGGAGATCAACCGTTCGACTTCATCGTCCTGCTGTCGGCGGTTATCCTTGTACGCGTAGAAGCCTTTGCCTGAAAATATCAAAGTAGCAGTAATCCTGATCGCACGGTGATGGTACTTATCGATTAAATCCTTTACCCGTCTTCCGTCCCAATCGACCGTGATCAGCCAACAGATCCAAAATGCTTGATAATTGCCATTTGTTCTGTTCGGCCACGCGTTGCAAAGTGTCCAGGCCTGAAATTGTTTAGGATTAGCTTGTTGTACCCACTTTTTCGGCAGTCGTTTTTTTGCTTACCGATGAAATCCATACTCTGGAATGGTCCGATGGCGAATCCGAAATTCTTGAAGGCCTTATCCACTTCGCTCGGGCTGAATCCGTCCTCCAGGAGCAGCAGCGCCTGAAATGGAACACAGTATAGTAGATCAACGCCGATCAATTGGTCGGAGGGGCGGTCTCCCGGGATCCTTACCTCGG
>JAQGCW010000072.1:0-17488 GCA_034700065.1 Mesodorylaimus bastiani | reverse complement strand
GCTTCTTGTGATTTGTGATTTTCTGTGATCAGTGACGATTCGTGTGCGCCTGTTCTCGTGATTCATGTCGTGTCTTTGTGTCGATTCTGATCGTGCGTGTGTTTGATGTTTGGTCGAGTGAGAAAGAAGAGTGAGTGGACTAGAGGCAGGTTCTGCGCCCATTGGGCGGTATATTGATGTAATCAAGTCCGGGTCGAGTCTGGTCTGGTTCCAGGGAGCATTTTGATCATCCTTTATTCTCGTCCGTATTTCGTCCATCGGGCGGTTGTGTAACTTGCTTCTCGGTTTAACCTCAGGTTTTTTCTCACTTGTTATACTTTTGGAAACGGTTCTTTGTCTTCCTCGCTTCCTTATTGAGAACTTCATTTTCTCCATCTGTCTTTTGGATGATCCGAATCGCGTTTTCTCGGGTCCCGTTTCCCCCGTTGTTTCTCTTTTCACTGATTCTCTTCTTTTGACGACTTGAGGAGCCTTTTTGCTTTTTTCCCCTTCTTTCCTTCCCTGCTTGCGCTGATTTTTCTTCTTTTTTTGAAAATTTTGATCGGCATAAGAAATTTTTTCGGGGATTCCTTTCTATCTTTCGAATAACTGGCCATTTAAATTTTGACTTTTCTTTCATTACTTTTAGTTTTTTTAGATTTCTCAAAGTCTGCTTTAAAATTCTTGACCCTCGCTAAATTCTCAATCGCAAAATCTTCTGATCTGGAAATCATGGACTCTTAACTGCCTCTTCCAAACCAAACTTCCAAATCCGAATCTTCCTTTTCAACCTCGTCTCCTTCCTCGATTGCGAAATTCCTTCCCTCCTTCCAGTTCTAATCGATTGTTCCATCTTCTCGTTTCTCGAAACATCAAAATGATAATTTGATCGATCATTCGGATCCAACGGGATCAATCTTGAAACCATCCCTCGTCGGTCCCTCGCTCTCAATAACTGGAGCGTAGGGGCGGACAGCGCACAGCTGTTTGCCTATCTCTCCCACACGTCGACACACTCCTCTCTGATTCGTCTCGATTACCGATTGCGATTAGATTTCTGATCGATTGCGTTGTGCGGAATCGATCGATCGTCTGAGGCTCGAGGTTCCTTCTGATTTTCGTTTCTCAAAATTACCGATTTGGGTTAGAATTGGAAATTTTTCGGAGAATGTTAATTTGTTTCTCCGTTAGCCGTGCACGTTTTACTGTGAGCTAGATAGGAATTCGACCGTCGGAGTCGTTGGTCGCTGAGGGTTAGGAAAGAAACAGATCGAACGATCCGATCGGAGTGATTTTGAGTTAGAAATTTATCGATTTTCGATAATTTAGCTTTGGTTCGAGGTTTTTAAGAGATTTTGAACAGTTTTACTTCGTTTTCGAGTGGAGTTTTGCTAATCTTCAGGGCGCACGTAGTGTAGGTAGTCGATCAAAAGAGTGGGGCTTGCTGTAGATTTGATTGCGTTTTTGAGCAAATTGATCAATCTTATGGAATCAACTAGTTTTAGATGAAGCATTTTGTTGGTAGACGGTCGGTTCGATGCTCGTGCGTTAAAATTTCAGTTGCTCCTTCGTTCTCACAGTGTTGAAGCGAAGGGTTTGCTCATCCATCCAGCCGTCAGCCAGTCCCGCCTCGTCGCGTTTGGTTTTTGTGGGCGCCGTTCGATTCATCGGATTTTCTGTAGTTTCTTTTCTTTTTCGCGAATATTTGGTTTCTTTTGACTTTTCGACGCGAGGAAAACCTAATGAGATTTTGTTCTCCCTTTCAGGTTAATTTTTCTACGTATCGAAATCGTGTCAATTCGCGCAACGAGACGATCGGATTTTGGTAATCGGAGGAACGAAGGAGGTGGCCAGCAGCAGCGGTTCGGTGGAATCAACGGGACGATTTCGATTCGTAACGAACGAGGCCAACGAACGAACGATTGGATTGGAATCGAGAATCGCGGATCAAGAAATCGACGGGCGAATGTCGTCGAATTCGACAACAACGTCGTCGACGCGTGTGGACGAATCGATCATGCATTGTTTGATACCGAGCGGCGCGTACGGCGTGAACGGAGTGCTCAATGCGTACGTGAAAGGAACGAACGAAGCCAAGAATCTTCTATCGATCGAATGCGATGTCATTTTGGAATGTCGGTAAGTTCGAGTTTCGATTATGTTTTTCTTCTTTTCTTGTTGCGTTGTTTTTTGTTCGGAAACATCGGAAATCGTTTAATTCCGATTTCCGATGTTTCCGAACATCGGATTTCCATGATTTCTTTGTTTTATGACCAATTTTTCCGTATTTTCAGGGTTTGCCGAAATCTATTTCGTAGTTTTCCGAATTTCGTTACGCACAAACGTTCGTATTGTCGAGCATCGGCCGTCCAAACTACTCGTCAACAATTTACGGCCTCTGGCGAGGATTCGTCGACCGAACAAAGTGGAATCATTCCGAATAGCGATGCGCCGAACGATCGTCCCGAACGTCCATCGTCGACCGAATCGTGCCCGCCGAGCTTGCCGATGGAGGAGAATAGTCAATCGTCGACGACGACTCATCGAAATCTTCAAAATCACCAAAAGTCGAACGCCGCCCCACGATCGAATGGAAGCGGAAATGGAAACGGAGTGGCGACAAAGAATACGTGCAATTTCTTGAATCGTTTGGCCAAACGAATCGATGCGGCCGTAGCCGCGGCGAGCAAAAACGGCGACGAGACGGCCGAAGTTTCCATCACGGCGCAATCGATGCCGCCCGTCACGAAATTGGTGCCATTCACGACGTTCGAAGATGGCGTACAAGTGATCAAAAATCCGTCGGTGATCGATAAACTATCGGCGAAGGAGAGTGGCTGCGACGGTGATGACGATCAAAGCGGCGCGGTGACCATGGTCGTGCCGCAGGACGTTGGATCTCGATTGCACGGCATGTCCTTACGAACACGTCGACAACCGGACGCCTCTTCGGTCGTCAAGGAGATCCAAGCGGGCGAACAAGAATTATACGAACGATTGGCGACGAATTATGCTCAAGGATGCGATTTGGTCAATCTTCACTGCCTGTTGTGTAAGAAAACGTTCAAGGTGAGTTCGAGGAGAATTTTATTGTTGATTTTGATTTGTTTTTTGAATTTTGGCGTTTCTCGATTTTGGTTTTCGACTTCTACTGACTTTGTTCTGTTTTCAGACTTTAAAAACCATAGCATTCCATTTCACGACTTGCCATAGCGACGGCGCTGGTTCGAAGGATCCCGTCTGCATGCTCTGCGGTGTCGACTTCGACGACTCAAAATCTCACGTGGACGATTTTCATCGCGAAGTGGCTGTCAAATATGAAGAGGAAATGAGCGGAAAGAAGAAGCCATCGTCGCCGACCAACGCGAATTCATCGCCGCCCGCTTTGGAAGCTCAATCAGCCATCGTCTCGGCTCAAGATACGGCGGCTTCCAACGATGCTCAACTCCCGGCGGCCGTAGTATCGTCGACGCTGGATCAAGAGGAGAAGGAGGAAGGATTCGTGTCGACCGTCTCCATCACAGCCACGGCCAACCGTACCGAGGAGCGTCGTCGTTCGTTCCTCATGCCGCGTCCGTTCGTGCGTCGAATCGCCCCTCAAACCAACCCGCAGAAATTGTCGCCGCGAAGTTCGAGCACGAGTTCGCCGAAGACGAGTCCGAAATCTAAGAAGAAATCGCCGACGAGTCAATCTTCGAAGACTCAAGGAACGAGCACCGTCGCTGGATCGATTTCCAAGAAGAGTTCGCCGCCGAGTCAATCATCTAAATCGCAGCAAGAAATCACCAAATCGACGGAGTCAACGGAATCGTCCGCCGAACCAGTACAATCGAGTATCGTCGTGGATGGAGGGATCGAACCGGAAGCGCCATCGACGACCATGAAAGCCGCTTCCTCGTCGGCGGATTTGGCCGATACCAAACGATCCGATCGCGTCGAGACCGTGGTGGCCGAAGTGGCGATGAAGAATTTGGAGCCAGAATCCACGAAGTCGACTACGAGTCAAGTGACGGACGCAGCCAAAGATGCGGCGACCCGATTGCGGGATGCTGGACGACTCGGCGACGTACGGCCGCTGCCGAGTGGGTTGCGCAATAGTCCGCGCATTCTGGGCAACCGACGAGGGCGAAATCCACCGATCAACCTGACGGAAGTGAAAACGACGAGTATCGCCGCCGTGGGAGCCGAGAAATTTCAACTTGTAGGATCGTCGTCGATGGATGGGGACGATTCCGATCTGGTTCCGGGGCCACCGGCGATCGTGCCTCGGAAGAAGGCGGTCGTATCGATCGCCAGTGATGTCGGGGAACCAACGGCCGCCGCTGATGCTTCCTCGGAATCGATTACTAGTATTACGAATGGAACCGTGGCGGAGGCGACTGTAGCATCGTCGAAATCCGCGAATGCGGTTCCGCCGGAGAAGAAACGATCGAAAGGCGGCGAGGGAAAACGCGATCGGAAGACGACAACACCGAAGATTCGATTGAACGAACACACTGATGGATCCGAAAGCAACGCCACGGACGAATGGTCCGTTCCGCAGACCATGGACGACGAGGAGGAACAACCGGAAGAATCGCGCCCGCCATCGCGTACGATGCGCAAGAGGGTTTTGAAAAATCCATACAACTCCACCGAATACGTCAATTCGTGGCCGCCGAAACGAGCCGCGGACACGTCGAAGCTAGCAGCGTCGATCGAAGTATTGGATCCGTCGACCGGAGACGGAAAGCATCAAGCCGTCGACGACAGTGGGAAGAGAACGACGCGTGGACAACGAGCCGAAGTTGCCGCCGTCAAGAATGGATCGAAGAAAGACGACGTTGGCAAGACCGAGCGTAGCGTCGTGGTCAAGAAGGAAATTCTTCCCGTCCGATTCAGTCAGACGCAATTGGACGCCTTCAACAAGTTGATCGATCGACGTACGCAAACGTGTCTCAGTTGCAATTTGACGTTCGGAAACAAGGGCAATTGCGAACGTCACGTCTTCGCGCATTTCGGCTTCGTACGCTTCGTCTGCGCTGCCTGCAATTCGTTGGCCTCGTTTTATCCAGCCGATATACGAAAGCATATTCTATATGATTGCCACGAAATCAAACGTATGAAGGAAGAACAGTCCAACGAGCTCAACGACGATTTGGACGCCTACATCGCGCCGTTGAATCGCGACTCGCCGGGCACCGTCGTCGTTTGGGACAAGGAGAAACGACGAGTCAAGGAGGATCAGAAGGCGACGCCCGTCGTGCAATCGTCAACGCGCTCTTCGACGCCCGTGCCCGAATCGATTGCGCCGTCGAGCGCTGTTTCCGACAACCGCAAGGGCAAATTGATCGCTTATTCTCTTCGCACTCCGAGCAAACGCGGCAAACGCAAGTATCCGTTGATCAGTGGCGATCCCGAAGATTCGGACGACGACGACGATGGCAGCAGCAGCGGAATGCCACCGTCCAAAAAGTTTGCGTCTTCGTCCGATGTTGGCGATGGTGAATCGACGGCCGATTCCGATCAAGCACCGATCAAAGTACGCGGTGGTATCAGTCGAAAAGGAGCAGCGGCGAGTTACAGCAACGGATGTCGAAACAACGACGACGACGACGACGACGAGACCAATTTCGCAACATCGTCATTCAAGAAACCGACTCGTTCTGGTGGTGACAAGCGTGGCGATTCGTCGATGGAATCCGAGACGGATAAGGCGCCGATCAAATCGCCCGAGGAAATCAATTGCATGATTCAAGAGATGGTCGCCTTGACGAAGCAGCGATTATGCAGCCCTGGCGATCGTAGCGGATCGCCGGCGATCGGAAATTCGTCTTCGTCGAGCTCCGTATCATCGACCGATGAGAAGAAATAATTCGACAAATTATGACGACAAAGGAATATATTCGACGAGAAGACAGATCGACAATTTGTTGTTGTTGTTTTTTTCAATTCTTTTTTTTTGATAAGCAGTTGAGTGAGCGATAGATTTTTCAGTCTTCTTTTTCCCACTTTGGGTTTACAGTACTTACATTTATGATAAACAAGGACTTTTTTTGCAAGGAGAAATTTCGTGGAAGATTTTGATTTTGCTTTTTTTGATGCTTGATTGTCTTGAAAGTGAAATTATTGGCAATGATCGATTTTGAGAGGTTGATGCTTGCTCGAAACGGGAAGAATCCCGATGTACTTTCGGAGTGTAATGCGTTTGAATTTCCCGCCATTGTCTGCTAGCGCGCGGGATCTTCAAAATCACTAGATTTTTTGCGGCGGCGAATCGACGGGATTTTTGATTCGACAAAATCGATCGAGTTTCGAGATTTAATCGATCGAGATTTGGATTCGATTTTGAGGAATCGACGAAGGAGATTTTCGAAATTTTGGATCGAAATCGACGGAATTGCGAATAAAGAATGGCCAAACGCCAAAATCCGGAAAATTTACCATGGTAAGCAAAATTTATTTTGTAATTTTTATTTATTGGGAGTTTGACGAATTTTTAACCTTTTTTAAGATGATGTTTTCATTATTTTCAGGGTCGAAAAATATCGCCCTGCCGTATTGAACGATTTGATTTCGCATAAGGACATTATTTCGACGAGTAAGTTCTTTATAAAATCTGATTTTTCGTGCAGAAATTTTTTCATTTTCATTATTTTGATTTGGTTTATTATTTTGTTTTTGTCAATTATTTATTTTGGAATTCGATCTTTAGAATCGTGTTTCCTTATATTTTCAGTCAGCAAATTCGTCGACGAAGGCCGTCTGCCTCATTTATTATTGTACGGACCACCGGGAACTGGAAAAACGAGTACGATTTTGGCCTGCGCTCATCAATTATATAAGCCGACGGTATTCAAATCGATGGTGTTGGAGGTAAGTGATTTTTGCGTTCGTTTTTGGTCTCTTTTGATTCATCTGTCGAGCATCAAAAATCTCCTTCCTTTTCTTCAGCTCAACGCTTCGGACGACCGCGGAATCGACGTAGTTCGCCAGGAAATCATGAATTTCGCCACGACGAAAACCATCTTCAGTTCGACGAACGCAAATTCGTCGACGAAAGGTTTCAAATTGATCATTTTGGACGAAGCGGACGCGATGACTCGAGACGCGCAGAATGCGTTGAGACGAAGTAAGTCGAGTCGAGCTTTCTTTATGCTTTCTTTCATCGATCGATAACCTAATTCTGTTCTGTTTCCCTTTCAGTCATCGAGAAATACACGGACCACGTTCGATTTTGTCTAATTTGCAATTACTTGTCGAAAATTATTCCGGCCATTCAATCGCGATGTACGAGATTCCGTTTCGCTCCGTTGAGCATGGAGCAAATGATTCCGCGTGTGAAGCACGTGATCGACAGCGAACGGTAAGAAGGCGAATCGTTTTTTGTTTGTTTTTTTGCTGGTGCCCTCGTGTACTGTAATGCCGGCTTTATTTTTAGGGTAAATGCAACCGACGATGGAATCAAAGCTCTGGTTACGTTGGCCAACGGAGATATGCGGCAAGCATTGAACGTTCTGCAGGTAAGTGAACGTTTTTTCCCGTTTCTGTTTGTTCTTCGTTCCTTGCTCCACTCTGATTTTTCAAAATTGACTTGACTTACTTCTTCTTTTTTTCAGAGTGCCGTCATGGCTCACCCATTGATAAACGAGGATTCTGTTTACACATGCGCCGGTCATCCGTTGAAAAGCGATATCAATGCGATCGTCGATTCTCTGTTCAATAAACCGTTCAAGGTGGCTTATGAAAGTAAGTTTTGTCTTTTTGAATCGTTTGTTTTTCACCTGACATTTGTTCATCTGATCAAGTGACGGTTTCTTTTCTTCATCCGACTAACGCTTCCGTTTTTTCTTCCAGAAATCTCAGCGTTGAAATTGGAGAAAGGACTCGCTCTGCAGGATATTTTGATCGACGTACATCCGTACGTGCACCGAAGTAAGTGTGGTTTTCGAGTTTGGCTTCTTCTTGTCTAAAATTTCGATGTGTTTCGTTTCAGTGGATCTCCCGGCTCACATTCAAATTATGCTCTTGGAGAAAATGGCCGATATTGAGTATCGTTTATCCACGACGGCCAACGAGCGTATTCAATTGAGTGGATTGATCGCCGCGTTTCAATTGGGCGCAGCATTGGTGGAGAAAGAAGGCAAGGCGAATCAAAACGAGGACGATATGGAGACCGCTTGAAATTTGATCACATCTCGAGTTCATCAGGTTTGTTCACTTTTGCGGGAATTTAATTTTCATTTTTTTGGTTTTTTTACTCATCATTTTAAAAAATACCCTGCATCAGCTTTTGAGAATGTGAGTTAGCAGTTCAGTTCGAAAGTTAAGCAGGACATTTTTGATAAATTGGCACCAGACTGGCCTCAAAATTCTTATCAAGAGCGCGAAAGTTTAGGACACCTAATGATATAAATATGTTATATACGCATCGAAATTTGGACGGGAGCAATATTTGCTCATCGTCCAAATTTCGAAACGATGGAATTTCTTTGCTCGGAGAAAACGAACGAGAGTTTGCGCGAAGAATCGTTGCATCTTCTGCGTCAGACATTTCCCGGCTACTGGGTCGTGTTCGTGGTCGGTTTGGTGGGCGTGGTGAACAACGGGATCCTATTCCTCGTGGCTCATCGGCTCCGTTGGTTCCAACAACCACAATACATGTTGATCATCGCTCAAATCGTCCACGATGCGCTGCTGGCGATTCTGATCATCATACAAGCCGTCTATCAAATCTCCTTTTCGTTTTCCTCCGACGGCAGCGCGCCCGAGTTCTTAACTCAATTGCAATGTCTCGGTTGGGTTATTCCGGCCGAATTCGGACAAGATCTCGATCAGAAGACGTCGATGGTGATCGCGATCGATCGTGTCTACAGCGCCGTGGCACCGCATCGATGGGCCTCGTTGGGCTACACGTATCGTCTGATCATGTTGGCCATCGTGTACGTCTGGTCGATATTGGAAGAGATCGGATGGTTCCCGTTCGTCGAAGATGTGTGCGTCAAAGTATGTCTCGTCAGCGGTTTCCCCGACGGTTGGTATTCGAATTTGGAATTGACGGCCGATACGATCGCATCGTGCGTGATCATCGTCAGCTATCTGCTATTGCCGACGTTGAGTGGTAGTTATATTCGTCGTTTGACTTGCTCGCATTTGGTGGTGATGATCGACGAAATGGAACAAAGGCAACAAACCATGGTTCGTCGAGTGCGTACGTTGTCCTTGTTGACCATCGTCAGTTTCATGGTGACTACGTTTTTCGGATTCACGCTGTGCGATCTATTGCATTCGACGTTCAGCGATTATTTCACCAATTCGCAAAATGCATTTATCGATCCGTTCCTATTGGCTTTGTGTTGCGCGAATATCATGCTGCCATTGCCGTTGTTCATGTGGCGCGATGAGAGTATTCGCGAGCAAGTGTGGGACTTGCTGGCAATTCGTTCCATCAAGTGTTGGGGAATGGAAAAGAAGGAGAAGGAGAATGCTGCTATCGCCTGATCATTCTGATTGTGTGTGTACATTTGTGATTACTGTGTTCTGTACCTAATCCAGTTTTTTGAATTTCCCGCGCATGTGGATATAAGCGTGGAGATACTTGTATCAGTGTGTTTAGAATTGCCCAAGCGTCTGTATCACTTTTATTATAAAACAGCATAAAACGCGTTAAGAAACAAACAAACACACATTCATCGTAGAACTTCCTCACAAAAATCCAAGACAAAAGCTACTGTATTCATTCTCTAATGCTAAGGATACTATCTCAAAATGCAAATTTCAAAAGATCTAGGACTATGTTTTTATAATTATCACTAAGTCGTAAAACAAAAAGTTAATTGGCTTATTACCGCCAAAAAGAAAAATAACGGGGACTTCGCTTTTGCATAGCTGAAAAACTACGCAGAGGCAAAAACCAAACAGAAACAAGTACAATATGTGGGAAATTTTAAGCACTGCAAAAAATCGCAGCGAATATTAGAAAGCTCACGCGTGAGCATATTTCATAAAAGCAGAGTCACATACGGGTTTATTTTTTACCTACGGGATTGTTGAGAGATCGAGGAGCAAACACAAAAAAGTTTTCAATTAAGTCTAATAACCTCTTTGGTGATCGATCGAAAATGCAAAAAATTAGATATGCTTACAATCCGGTGGGGGATGGCTTCGGTTCTTTTCATATCGGGGTCCCCAAAAGAGATAGGACGGGCGGGCGGATGATGACGAAGTTTAATTTTATCCTAACCTTGCTTGCTAATTGCTAAATCGATCTTTGTGGGCTCGACCAACAATTCGAAATGCACCATGCCGAGGCGATGCGCGCGATCGTGAATGATATTGAGTGAATACGCTTTGCATTCAATCGAGACGAGTATACCGATCGGTGGCGAAATGAATTTGACGATGGCCTGCAAATGTGGAGGCCAGGGGGATCGAGGAGATCTTACAGTGAGGATGGCCTACGAAGGTCACTTACGAACGCCTGTCGATACCCATCGACCATTCGATAAGGGAAATACTTTCGATCGATACCCGACGAGGGGTGATATTCGAGGCGGCCCAAGGTCTCTTGGTCAGCTGCGTACTGAAACGATATCGAAGCTCTCGGTCAGAGGGGCAGCCGCTCGGCGGGAAGTGCGGGCGACTTACCTCGCCGTGACAAGCCACGGCCACGTCGCCTTTCGTCTCGTTATACCGATCCTGTACTTCGATCGGCGCCGATTTGGCCGAGAAACTGACCGGCTCCCAATCGATTAGCTACGAAGAGAATTTTCCAGTCTGTGGTTATAAGGATTCGGATCCCTTCCGATCAGCGGTTTTCCGTCAAAGTGAGTCGAAACAGATCACGGTTTGAGGAAGAGTCCAGACGGCAGCGTACCTTGTTCAATGTCAGCAACACGCACGGTTGTCCAGTACGGAATCCGTAATCATCGTCGGCCGTACAACGGGCATCGATAAGGAGCTTGTGCGGGTCGAAACGGCAAGGCAACTCGTTCAATTGTGTGTTATTCTCGTGTTCGCCGTCACACGATCGTGTCTGGTTGTTCAAATCCTCATCCGTATAGTTGTATTCTGGAAATGGGAGTCGGAGAGGAAGTCGAGACCTCGGAATTCCGTTCGGGGAGGTTTGGGTGGGTAAGAGCTGCCGGGGATGGACCGAGGGCTCCTTCGAGAGATGGGATCCGGGGGGATGGGGAGGGTCTGGACTGGACTTGGAAAGGAACGAAGCAGGGGCCGGGAACTCCGGTTTGGAGGCGTCGGAGTTTGGATCTGCTTTTTGGCCGTAGGCTGGGATGGAGCAGGTACTCGAGGGAAGCTCCCACGGGAGGTCCCGGGGAAGCAGACAGCAATACCGACAGTACTCACTATTCAGGAACTTGACCATTTGTCGAGTATATTTGGCGTAGGTGGTGTTATCATCCGGATGGAATCGTATCAGTGTCGATTCCGGATCGGTATCGATCCAGGGTTGATAGCCCATACCTAAAATAAACCGGCCATCAATCTTTCCTCGGTCTCAACTAGCAGGCAGGGCCGGAAGTCTCGAAGGAGTCGACCGAAAATAGTCATTCATCCGCTTCGAATGAATGACTAGCCGGCTGTCGGCGAAAGGTCACTAGGCTAGGAGGAAATTGCACCTGGCCCGGGTGCTGGCTCCCGGGAGAGTGCTGCAAGTGTAGTATTGCCCCCCCTCCTCCTCCTTGCCCTTCCATTCCTCTCCGCTCTCATTCCCCTCGGGGCCTTCTTCTTTCCATATTTGGCCTGTGTGTATGTGCACGGCGGTGGGAAAGCAACAACGCGAACACACCTCATTTGCGTCATTCGGTGTATCGATCCGCGAGGCTTAGCCGCCCGTCCGTCCGCCCGCCCGCCCGGACGACCATTCGGTTTCCGTTAGTTGGTCGACGGGCGCGAACCGGGGAGAAGCGGGAGGGACAACCGACGGGCGCCCGTATACGCCGTCCGTCCCAGATTTGCCTACATACACACCTGGCATGCAATAGCGGAAGACAATACCACCGCACATGCTCCTTATCGACCAACAGAACCAGAACACCGAGGACATTATCAGAAAGCATACGTACATACTCGGGGGACACGATCGTACTTTTTAAGAACAACACGATCTTCGCGGAGTTCCGGCGATTCCGGTGCGAAAGAAAAAATGGACCGTAGCTGCTGCAGACATCAACTTCCGGTGGTCATCCGACGGGCTTCAGGCTAACGGCCCGAAGCCCGTCGGATGACCCCCGAGTGTGTGCTTCCTCGCGTCGTACCTGGATTAATCCCGATAATGGATCCCTTTCCGTAATATCTCGGTTTGGTTGGATCCAACGTATACAAGAAGACGGCCATATTGATGGCGAAGAAGGCGGCCAGACACGAATAGAATATGATATAGAATACGGTGATCTCGACTGGAAAAGCTCAATCTGAATCAAGAATGCTTCTTATAAGCTGATATCCGGAGACAAACTTACACCAACTCCGGCCGGTCCGTCCCAGCACGGTCTTGTTCTCTCGATCGAACAAGAACGTACAGAAACTACTCAATTTACTCGGCGGAGGATTTCGCGATCGAGGAACACCGCCGTCCAACGGGGCGGCGGCCGCCGAATTCTCCTCGATCGTCATCGATGATGGTCCGAGTGAAAACGAATTTGAACAGAAATTTTTGGCCTAATACCCTTCGATCACTTCGGATTTTCACAGAAATGCTAAACTAGCATTTTTCCAAAGCGAATTTTTGGGATGCGGGTAGTTTCGAGGAGAATTCCTTTTCTTTTCCGTATAAGGGGAAAGGGGACGGGAGAGCTTGTACTCGGCGAGCAGAATTAGCTGGTGCGTACGGATCGGGAGCGAACAAGGAGGACGAGGCGGGGAGAAAGAGAGGGAAAGAGGACTAGGAGCCTTAGCAGCAGCAGCAGCAGTAGTAGTAGCAGCAAGGGCGGCGGCCATTGCCGACCACCGTGGTCATATAAGCGTCGGAGAGAAATCGATGAGCCTCGACGCCCGACTATGGACCGTGCGTATAAGCCGTGTGCGAGCGAGCCTTGTACGGAAGAAGAAGGGTACACACGTGTGTGGTCGATGATGAGGAGTTGCTATTGCTGACTGCCGTGGATATATGAACGAATTGACCAGCCGCGGGGGTAAGAGGCCCCTGTGATCGCGGTTTGAGATGGGAATAGAGCGATCGTGATGGACAGGAATCGGGATCCGAAGTCACCTGCGATGCCTCCAGCCGCGTCAAACGGATCTGTGCACTTTGCGATTCTCCGGTTACCCATGACTGATAATCTTTCCTACCGGACCTCAGGGTCGAAATGCAGTCGGTTAATCCACACGGGTGCGTACGGTAATCCTGGATCCTCCTAGTACAGATTGACCCAAAAAGTACTGTATCCTGGACACCCTCAAATCAAAATCGATGCAAGCATCAAACACTGTCCCTGCCCGTGGATTCCCAGACCTCCCGTCGCCTCTTATGCATGCACGCACTTCACTGCAGTCTCTGAATCATTCCCTAATTTGCAATCCGCTGCTGCGCCTTCTGTGACCAGCCGAAAACTGGTTGACACCATCCAATGAGTAAATTACACACTAGAACCTTCACGCGCTCCCACATTTGCGAATATTTCGCTCGTTCGCGGCGGTGAAGTGTATTGAATCTTCAAAAAGGAGTCGATGCGTAACGAGCCTCGATCTCCAACCTCCAACGACGTTTTCCCTCGAGTTTTTGGAATCAACCACACATACACATAATACATATCCAGTTCTATACTCTCTCTCGACACGACAGACATACGATTCTCTGCCGTCCGATTCCCAAAACTAGCGTGCTCCTAGTCGTCATCTTTCATATAGACTAAATGCTTTTCTTACCCGTTTTGACGTTGTTGGTGACGAAGAACTGAGGCGAGAATACGTTTTCGACACATTCTCCCGACGACCGACGGTTGACAGCTGCCTGCTTACGGCGGATGCTTCGTTCGGCTGCCTCCTCGTCCTTCATCCCCGCACTCGTCGAACTTGATGATAGCGAGTTTGGTGGAGAAATCAGGTTTCCAACATTCGTCCTTGCCGTTGCCCATTCGGGATGCGCATCGAGCCGTGTTTGGATTGGTGTTGAGGTCTTCTTCCTTCCTTCCGTTTAACTGTCTGTGTGTTCCGAGTCCAGTCCTCTCTTCTGCCCATTCCGATCTGCCACTTCATTTCGTTCGTAGGCCGTCCAGTCATTGCAAATTTTTCATGACAACTACCTCAAAACTGTGTTTTTAAAAAGTGTGTCCTTGGAAAAGTTTTCATCACTCCTCTAAAGTTCATCTCCGAATCTCGCGACGCGCGGGACTAGTCTAGTGGAAAAGAGCCTGCGATTTTGCTCTTTTCAAACGCATTGTACCAGCAACCGGTCGGAAGGGCGAATGGACGCCAGAGTGGACATCGGTCGAGCGGCGAGCGAGTTCGGACATTGATCAATCCGAGGAGTGCGTGTTCGTCGAGTTGTTGTTGTTGTCCGAGAGAGAGTGCGCAAGTACGGCCGGCCGAAAATGGAGCGGCGGAACTCGGCGATGGCTACTATACTAATCGGACTAGTCCTATCGATCGTCTCGTTCATCCCGTCGATCGATTCATCGTCGTCGTACGGTCCGTTCTACGGGAATCGTGATTTGCTATGTAATCGTGGAACCCGATTCCCCTGTTATTGTTCGACGGTCACTTGGCGACGATTCGGCCGAACGGATGCTCCACTGTGCTCCCAATTGTTCCCCAACTTCGAATCGACGATATTGGAATTGGCCACGTGCGATGTTCGACTGGAGAATAGTCCGTTGGGCGGCGGCGGCGGTGGTCAGGACGAGTACGAGAATCCGAACGCGGCCACAACGTTCGAGCGATATTTCAAACGGACGTTGGCCGCCTTGATCCGTCGAGAATGTCAATACGCAATGAATACGCAACGATGCGCGGCGATTCCGTCGGATCTGGACGAAGAGCATATCGTATTCACATCGTACGAATGCGCCAAGGATTTACGTACGTCGCGATTGTGGATGGTCGTACGGACGAGACCGGGTGATCGCGGAGGTCAACCGCAAGAGACCAATGCTCAGGAGGAATCGCAATTCGTCGGTGGCGCCACGATCGCTCGCGTGCTAACTTCGGCCTCGGTGCTACCTCAATTGAACACGCATTTGGTGGCCAAGAATTCGCACATAGTCAATATTCAGCATTCACGATCGGGCGGCGATGCGCAACGGGCGGCCAAGACGGGCGGCGGCGGCGGCGGGCACGAGAATGGCGGCGATCGATCGATAGCGATCGTGGATCCGGAAGTCGACGGCGATAATAATGTCGGCGAGCACGAGGACGACGAGCAGAGACAAGAACGGATTCGAGTCACGCAAACGGATTACGAGCAGCCGCACGGCGAGGAGGCCGGCGGGCGGCGGGCGATCGACGAAGGAGGAGCGACGGCGAGCTCGGATCCGCGAGAGGTGAATCCTCACGATCAGTACAAGTTCAATTGGGTGGCCGCATTGATCGGTAGCCTATTCCTATTGTATTTCATCGTCGTTTGGGTCATCGCGTTCGTGTTTTGCATGAAGTGAGTCCCCTCTTGACCTCCTTCCCCGAGGGACCTTCCCCGAAGCCCGCAGGATCCACCACGACGGTCTGGATCTCCGGACTCAATCACAGTTTCGACTGCGAAGTAACCCGTTGTATCTTTTTCTCTTCAGGAAACGTAAAGATATCCGAGAAAAGAACCGTCGCCTCCGTGGTGAGACACCGGGCGGTATTGGAGACGAGAAGAATCCGGGCGGCAAGACCACGAAGAAGCTCATGTCTCGCGACGAGGACTCGGACTACGACAACAATTGATCGATCCGTCCGGCTAATCTCATTAGGCGCTAATATATACTCGAAGGTTTTGTTTTAGCGAAACGTCTTCCCGAGGATCTTTTTTCGTACGGTGCCATTTTGGTGACACTCGGAGGCGGACAGTTTACTCGTGTACATAATGCATTTGTTGAACTTATTTTTGTATTGTTGACTCGAGTAGATATACCAAAAGGAGAAGGAGAGAAAACAGAATGAGCTGCTACTGACTGGGTCAAAATGTAAACAGAAGTCGAAAAGCGGGTGGGGGAGTTCGAAAATAGACTCGTCCATTCCAATTGCGATCGGGGAATAGGAGATGAATAGAAGTCATCATCGTCGGGCATCGGACTCGCCGGGACTTTGAGGAGCGGCGGAAGCAGCGGCGGCGGCGTTGATACTCTTCCACGTATTGATGACATCCTGATTAGAGAGTCCTCGGAGATTGAGTCCGTCGGCACCCGGCGCCGAGATTGGCACGTCCAATAATCGAATTCGATTGGTGGTGGCGAATTGCGAGGTCAAACCGAGCGCATTCGTCGCGCGTACGCGACACGTCAGGAATAGATCGGCGTCCGGTGGGAATTGATACTTTTCACCGTACGAATTGAATTCGGCATTCATACGGATCTCGACCAATGTCCGCAGTACGGCTCCGTTCTGCTCCAGCCAACATTGGAGCTCGTACGAGCGCCCGCTCGTCTCTTGCTCGCCGTGGTCATCGTTCCAGGCGACCGGTTCGGACCAACGAGCGCGGAAATCGTAAGCGTCCACCACTTGCGGATCGTCGCGAAACGCCACGGCTCGTACGGTCTTCACCGCGCGGACGGTGATCGTGGCTCGATGGACGGGCAACGGTGGACCGGTCGACTGAAAGGGATGGTAATGAGTCAGTGAAGTCCGTGTAGGCAGGTGTGGCTCACCCACCGGAAGAAATTGACCCGTGGTCGAACGGGCGCAAATGGAAAGGACGAAGGCCGAGAGCAATCGACCGATCACTGGACGCGTCATCACGTTCTCCCCGAATGGAAAGGTTCGACGGGAGAAAGTTGAAATACGAAATGGAGTAGAATGACTGTTCCGTTTTTGAACACATTTCTTCGGGAGACAGAGTGAAAGTGGGTTGAAGAGTTGAAGGGTTTTCGGGACGACTGGTTTTTGGCCATACCGATTGGGAAAGGTGTCGAATTCGTTTTGTGATGGAACAAAGGAAGGATCTACTTTTTTGGTTTCCGGTGTTAGGGGGGAGGAAATGCAAGTGGCCAAGAAATGGGACGGATACAGGATCGTTTATCGGGATGCAAGTGGTGGAGATCCGTGCACTGCTCCCGTGTCTAGAACGTTGCTTGTTCGTCGATTACCGAAAATGTTTAGATAATTTTAGTTCAAGTCTCGCGCACTTGCAGTTTTACTAACCTTATATAGACCGCTTGTCACCGAACGTCACTCTGAATCACTCTAATCAGTTATCATTTATCAAAAAAAGAAACCGCATAAAAAATGAGCTACTTTCAAGAACGCCTACTTCCCCTTTTGATCACGGCATAGCGGCTTCGTCGGATTTGTGCAAGGATGAGAACGGATCGCCGCTCGAACTTTTCGAACTCTTGAGCGTGATGCTGCTGGTCGTTTTGGCCGAGGAAGCTTTCGA
>JAQGCW010000071.1:0-17530 GCA_034700065.1 Mesodorylaimus bastiani | reverse complement strand
ACCAATCACTGATCACCGATCATCGATCAGTTTTACATCACTGAGTATCGATTTAGTTCGATCATCGATCGACCTTACTGATCACTGATCATCGATTTAGTTTACTGATCACTGATCATCGATTTCGATCGTTACACATGATACATGATATACATGATCACTGACCATTGATCGATCTTCCGATCTGTCTGATCACCGATTATCTATCGATTTATTGATCGATTAATGTGATCACTGCTCATCGATCGATCTATCGATGTGTCTGATAAACGATACTCGATCAATCGATTGGTCTGATCACTGATCACTGATCATCGATCGATCTATCGGTCTATCTGATCCAGCATTATCGAGCAATCGATTGGTCAAATCAATGGTCACTGATCATCGATTGATCGCCAATGATCCTTTCACGAAATCGCTCTCCTAATTTCCAAATGATGTATACTTCCTTTGGATAGATCCTTTGGATTTGACAAGCAATTCGAGACACACACACATATACACACACAAGGGAATCTTTGCTGTTGTCTTTGCAGTCTTTACAGTCCTTACAATCTTTGCAGTCATTGCAGTCTTTGCAGTCATTGCAGTCTTTGCAGTCCTAACGCAATCTCTCATTTACGCTGGAGAATAAAAAAGTAGCAGCCACATTCGAACCCGAAAAGTTGCAAGTGAGAATGCAACTGAAGAAAAAAAAACCATTTCCTTCAGAGTTGAACTTTTCTTGTTGCAGTAAACATATCTGCTGACGATGAGAAGTGTTGTATAAAATATGAGATCATGCAACTGCGAACATTTATCGATAACAGTGACCTTTGGTTGGGTGGAAAACACACAGAAGAAACCTGGAAACAAACAGGAGTAAAGTACTGGCGTGCCATGATTACTGATTACTTGTGCGTTTCCATTCATGTTTGAGATGTCACAGAGATTGA
This sequence comes from Mesodorylaimus bastiani, assembly GCA_034700065.1. Taxonomy (NCBI): domain Eukaryota; kingdom Metazoa; phylum Nematoda; class Enoplea; order Dorylaimida; family Dorylaimidae; genus Mesodorylaimus; species Mesodorylaimus bastiani. Next base: position 16,592 of record JAQGCW010000071.1, on the reverse strand, counting down.
TCTGTGTTTCATAAAGCACATGCCTTGGTTTTTTATATTGTCCATCCAGAGGAAGACCTATATTAACAATCAGACGAGGGGAAAATGAAACAAAGTAATCGTTGAAGGGGCACGGAAGCATTTGAGAAATATTCGTTATCTAAGGCACATATGCACAATGTGGCCATGTAAAAGTGTTAGGATCTATATTTCGTATTTGAAGTTCAGTGGTCCCACTGCATGCATTGCTCGCCGCCAGCGGTTTGCCTGCTAACAAATTCGGTGCTTGTTCAAGATTACTCCGATCGTGTGCTGTACACAAAATAATTTGCGATCGTCTGCATCTGATCAATCTTCCAGTATCAGTCTAAAGTAGATTGTAATAACCGATAGCATGTTTTGGACACCCGCATCGAAAATTGCTCATGAACGGGGCATAATTTATCATCTCTTTGCAAAATCTGAGGGCATCCGTCTGTAGCCTACGACTTATCGATCAAGGATAAAAGATTTTTATTGTCCATTTGCTGTCCAGACCATTACTAAAACTAAACCAAACTCTGTTTATTGTTTCCTGGTCTTCGATCGAATACTAGTCGATCATGTCAGCGATGAAATAGGCGAAAAGCACCATCGGCTTTCGTCATGAGAATGTTGAGAGAACTCTCAACATTAGCACGACCAAAACGGATGGTGCACTGATCTCTTGATGGTGTGAATCTTACATAAGGTAACCATAAGTTGCAAAAAGTTGTTTGGAAACACAAAATGATTTGTAATAAACGTACGGTACATACATAATCTCTTTTTATTACAAGTGTCATCCAGTTCTAGACCGCTGACATGACTGCGCAATCAATTAGTTCCTATTGATCAAGCACGATCGTACCTAAGGCGACTCGATCTGCCGGTGCTCAAGGCAGTATAACGCCATACAAACAAAAGGAAACAAGAGTCCTTGCAGGTGAATACCCAAAACATTGCCCAAAATACCCACAGGCTTTGTTTCCGTCAGTGAATATACGTTTAAGTCAATGAGTGCATCAAAATGACATATTTGTAAAAAGTCACTGACTGCTCAGATGACGACTGGAACCAATTCAGATACCGCAGAGAGACCTGCAGCGTTTGAGTGTAACTGGACATTGTACAGTGGCGACTGCAAGGTAATCAGACTGTAGTATGGCATTATCAGCATTTCGTGCGAAAAGTGAGGCCACAAACCAATGCTTCAGCGCTGGTGCACCTCAGGCTGCCACTATCATACCACTTTAGACTCTTACACCAACTCTGACTCTTATCCCAACACATATGCACATGCACACAAAGATACATCTCATTCATATGCACATGGAATTAGACAAAGGACACGTTCAGTTTCCTGATCATAAGGGGCCGCCCATGATCCTCGACGAGTGGGCCAGTGTGCAGAGGGAAGAAAAGCCCTATCGAATCGAGACTTGAGAGGAGAAGAAGGAGGAAGAGAACCCGAGTAGAAGAACACGAGGGAGAGACGAAGGAGGCTAGAGACACGGGAAGCTTGTCATACTTTGAATATCTATTCATCGATCTACACGGCTCTCGGTCGACTGACGTCCAAGACGCCGCCCAGACCCTGCCGCGCATTTTTCACGCGAAATGGAGACGAATCGCGGTATGAGATGAATGAATGAAAGGGAAGGGTGGCTTTGAATTTGAATCTCCCGCCGAGGAGTTATTTAGGTCAAGGTGGAGAGGGTAGAATGAATGCTCCTTGGCTTATGTGAGTGATCAGGTGTTGAGAGAGAGGTCGTATGTCCCGTCAGGGTATCAGGTTTGGAATGTCGTAGCTAATATTCAGTAGGTGACATGTTCAGTAGCTAAGGTTCGACAGCTTCCTCTTTTTAAACATGTGTTAGCTTAGCAGAGGCTGCTTAGTGAATGTGGTGAAAGGTGCGCTGAAGGTGAATAGCGGGGATTTAGAGTCAAGAATCAGAAAAGGACGAATACTTTTCTGTTCGGGAGGGTTAGCTAATATGTAAGTTTCGAATCCTAAGAGACTCAAAATCTTCGTAGTAAGGCACAGGTAGTAGTGGCAATGAGTCGATGGGTCGTTTTGTCTACTTAGCATTGCTCCAGTTCCATTAGGTAGTTATGCCTCTCGATTTTCGTGAACTCTCATTGTACTTTCCTGTCATTTAGTCAGGCGATTGTCGGACTATCTAACATTCATCGAATGTGAATCGTTAATTTTGGTGTGAGACTGTAAGGTCGTAGATTATTTTCCCTCTCTTGTACGATCAAGCTTTGACGGAGGTGATGGCCTGATGGTTTTCGAGTTGGCATGTCTCGGATTGATGCGAAATTTTAGACTGAATGATCGAGTTTATATGCTGTAGTGGGATCCGAGCAAATTCTTCTCAGATAGTCGCCGTCTGATACTGGTAACTTTTAATTTCAGTCCAAACACTTATCAGTGCATTGCGTTATCAGTGTTTCCTCGTACAGAATGCCAAATGGTAAAATGTCGCAAATCTGAACGGACGCTATAGGGCTTGAAAGTCCACAAGGCGCGCGATAAGTAATTTGATGCCTTGAGGTGGATGCCACGATGATGCGCTCAGCAATTTTCAAACTTCGGTTTCCCTTATGTAAGATTCGAAACCCTCTGAAGAGCTGTACAGTTAATTTTGTTGTAAGTAATCGTAGTTCAGCTTATGCTTTACTGATGCTCATCCACAATCCCTAATCGAAGCACCGAAAAATTGTCAATAACTAGCTGGGGGTTCTTTTCGCCTATTTGTTCGCTCAAGAGCTATTCATTCACAGTATGTGAGTTTCAACGTATCTAAGAGTCGATCTTGTTCTTCACGTGATACATATAGCCAACTTAAAAGTCGCTTGACTAGTCTTTTGATAGGAATTAATGACGATTGCAGCATTGTACAGTACAAGGTCACTAACTTTAAAGATCACAAGGAACAGCTAAGCATGACTTCAGCGAGAGAGATTGAGATCAAATTGCAATAACACGATTGTGAGTTGTCTTTTGAAGAATTCGGACCCGCAGGAGTGCAGTATTGCGCTGAAAGAAATAGTGCAAGGGTAGTAGCCTGTTTTATTTTAACTGCACAAAGCATCCTGACGTGAGGAACCTGTCAATTTAGATTCATTGAAACTTTGTGGCAGTTTTCTCCTATTTGTTAGCTTAAAAGTGGGATTTTACTACGTGTAGCGTGTGAGGCAAGAATTACCATCATAATAATACACCTATATGTAAATCAGTGTACGAATCAGGTGACACAGTGTGAAATGAAGACCGAGTAGCCTTATCAGTAAATTCAGGAACTTCGCGAGCTATCTATGTAAAATACAGAACCTCAGCAGTGCATATTATGGCTGAGTTCGTCTCTGGTTGCTCTGTCCGAAAATTGAAGGTACAATTTGCCTATTTGTTCGCACGAGAAGGGGTCTTTTACAGTTCGGTCGTGCTTCTGGAAGGCTGCAGCACAATTTCACAGCTAAATTTTCCGGTTACCCTTACTTCTCAAATGTGGATATTCTAAATAGTGTTTCGTTTGAGTATTTACCGGATTGGAGACACTGCAGTTATCAGAAAAGGCACTGCATCTACCGTGTGGGTCTGAGTGCATAAGTTTATTTGTTAGTGAATTCTTGTCTGAAGGTGAAACAAGGAATCCAGAGGTTGTAATTTGTGCCATGAGCCGATGATTGTATAAAATGTTTATGACAGCAGCTTACTTTACCTAATCACTAGCTTATCCGAGAAATTAGAATCCTTCGGGAGCCCCAATTGCTTGCCATTGCCATACGCCCATAAAATGAGTGCACAAACCCTGCCACTGAAGCGGACACCAGAAAATGATCACTGCAGTGTTCTGCCTGTGAAAGCCGCGATGTCAGAGTGAACGGTCAGTCAGGTTCGCGTGTTCCTTGAAGCTTCTCAGTAGGATGTGTCTTCTAGTGAATATTTTGTGAGATATTTTAGCGTTGAGTCGTTATGTCTTGTTGTATCTCGTGGTGCTATCAGTATCAGTTTTCTCCTTGTCAGCATTTGCACAATATCCTGATGTCAACTTGACAGTTTATAATTTTTGGCGTCTTTGAAGGTGTGAAAATTCACAATGTAGTTGGAGCCCTCAACAAGAGATCACTCTCAACATTCCTCTCAGGAATACACGTTAAGAAATTCTCTGCGAATCATGCAGTTTCCGATTCTCTTCGATATTCGCCAATCCAATAGACAGCTTTCGAAATGACACCCACGGAAGTCAACTTAGCACGAGATACACTGAATCAGTGTTCATTTTCATTGTGAATGTCAGGACCAAAGCACGACGTATCAGTTTTGTGTAATATCGCAAGTTACCTTATGGGAAGTTCAGAACCTCAGCGCTGGAGCTTACTCTTTGTTTCTTGAAAGAGGACGACTGACTGCTTTCTGCAGGTTTGGTTTTCGCACCCTGACGATGAGTCCCCATCAACGTACACACAGGAGATTGAAGGTACTTACAGCCGATTTATTCTCTCGATCTGGGAGGCCCTAACAGTTTGAAAGCGATTTTCATTGATGGCTGCACTAAGTTTCCTTTGTTTAACTTTTTGCACGCATTTGTACTTTTACAATGAGCAAATCTACAGTAAATATTGTAGGGGTTGGTTTTATAATTCCTGGGTTTGCAGAGTACATCAAGCACAAAATGTACGGAATCTCTGTTGTGTGCATCTAGATTGGTGGCTTGGCTGCTGCATGACTTAAGTTAAAGCGAGGAGCTACAAAAGCAGAAAACTCACATTACAAGGTGATTGGCGGGCCTTAAGAATTCACAAACTGATTGCGAGTTCAATGTCGTTGAATTAACCAGCGTCCTTTACTCGCATCTGAGGTTATGTAAGAATGGGTCAGTAGTTTGATGTAAATGCCACCACCTCGCCGCGAAGCTGGGCAGCTGACTGACATCGTGATTGCTGATTCACTACAGTGCTGATTTACAACACTGTTTGCATGTTCTCGGAAGCTCCGAAGTCAGATACGCTTTCTAGTGTATATTTTGGAAAATATTTTTGAGTCGAGTCAGTTTCAAGCCGAGGGGTTCTCAAGTCGAGTTGGTTTTCTCACTGTGTACTTGCACCATTTATCACGATAAGCATCCTACCGTGTACTTGCACAATATCATTTATCACGATGGGCATCCTTGATCTCAAGTTGTAGCGCGCAGCTTGCACTCTTTGACATCAAGCAAGGCGACCAGTCATGAAAATGCATATACTCCTCAGGAAGATCGCAGTCTACCCTGTCCTCTAATCGTAAATCCTGCATACTGTTGAAACAATCTTGGGTGTATCTGGGAGACCTGTGGAACACGCGAGCGTAATCAGAAAGGCGTTCAGATACTTTGTCTCATATGCGAATGTAAGGTGCCTATTGGTCTTCGCAGCAGAGTTATCTGTCTAAAGGGCAAAATATATGTGAACTTCGCATCCTCAGAGTGGGAAACGAAAACAGGGTGTGCGAGATGGGTTGTTTACCAATGTGAGAACAACAACAGCGAGCAGTCATTTGTCACGAGGAGGCTTCCAGATACTTCTGGCCTATTTAACATTGGTGAGGTAGATATTCTCTGATCACAATTGCCCGAACCATACGCTACACACAGATCTGAATGTAATTTTTATCTATTTCTTGCAAAGTGTGCAGATCGTATTGTTTGATGCCTTTGGGTCGATGTCTTTACTGAACACAAGTGGGACCAGAGTACACATTGTCCTGCAGCCGCTTCTCTCCTTCTTTCACCAAAAATAGTGATTGGACAATAGGACTTTCCCAGATCATGTTCTGGTAGAACTTATGGCACCAATTTTTGCGCAAAGAAAGGTGGGATATGGCGTATGAGAATCACTTCTTCCAAGGATTTTCTCAAGTTCAGATATTGCACATATTTTTCAAAATTTGGCGCTGAAATTTAGAATTCAGGTAATTGAGGATTTGGAAAAAGAACAAATCATGCGTCAAGGAACCAGAAAATCGAGACCATCTTGAATTTCGCACCAAATGCAAAACGGACTTGATATGCGTTGAGGCATGGCATTTGGTTTTGTGTTCAAATCTTCGAAAGTTTGTGTCCTGAATTGCGGCACATGGTATATTTTCACAAGGCCGTATGCAGTCATTCACATCACATCGACATTAACATCACATCAGCTATTTTGTGCCATTTCCGAAACCTTGACACCGAATTTAGCTATGTATTTGCTTATTTTACTCTACCATCACCGTTATTGCACAGTGCTAACTTTCCTCATACGGATCACGACTTAATCGACATTCTCCCTTCTATCAACATATTTCTCTAACTTTAACCACGTCAATCCGGGTAAAATATTTCGCCCCCCATCAATACATTCTTTCATTCATATTCTTGCCCGAGATTCTAGCGCTTCTAGATAGAATCCGAGCAGATTTTCAAAAGCCTAGGATTTCAGCGAAGGTACAGAGGTAACACAACGAGGATTTTTTCGAGGAGGAAGAATAGGTCGTAATTTCCATGCGTCACGAACCTGGTGATTAGGAAGCTTCCGTAGGTTTAGGCTTATCAGTTCAGCTGGCTCATGATGAGGTAGTTCGAGATGAGATATCATCGAGGTGTTCCTAAGGGACAGTTTTGCGGACGCACTTTTGCGAGTAAAAGATCAAGTGAATGTTGTTCAAGAACTTAGAGAACTTCAAGGACTCAAAGAAAGTCTTAGTGTCTAGGATCGGCCAGTAGTCAATTTCACATTCAGCCTGGCCCTCTGTCCATTTTAGTCAGGATGTTAGCGAATGAGTATTTTCATTTATTGCGTATAATCGTGAGGGAAACAAATTTGGTTACTTGCTCGGTGGTGAAAACTTCAGCCTACTATCCAATATTCCTCTAACCAAGTTAGCACAAAGTCACTTGACGGATTTAGCGATCAGAATATCGATTACTAGCGATCAGAATCGCGCCGAAGTGGAAATTTTAATTCCTCAGCACTGCACCTTTTCAAACTGTTCATTTCAATCCAATGCATTTCAAACGAAAAAAAGGGTAACAATTTTAAAGTCGAAGGTACACAGAAAATATTTTTTAAAACTAGATATTGATTCTGACCGCTAGTTTTCGATGTACTGATCGCTAAATTCGTCAAGTGACCTTATGCTACCATAGAGTAGAACAATAGCTCCAGAAACATTAGCCAGAAATTTAGACCTACCCAGCAGATTTCGTTACATTAGGGTTTTTTTCCAGAGAAAAATAGCTCGTAAGTTTCACGCGTCTCGAGGGCTTGTGCTGTGGAACATTCGTTAGGCTCATTCAAAAATCCTAATTTGTCTTCTTGTCTGGGAACCTAGAGCAATTCGCTGAAGCACTTTTTATGCAAGCAAAAGCTGTTATTCTTTCTCTCTCACTAAATATCCATTTCTGGGAAATTGATTCTAGGTCGTAAGCTACCTACTAACTAGGAATAGACTGATAGATCACTGCAACAAATGGCCATGGTTTCTATTCAAAGGCATCTGAGGTCTGACAATGACTTCGCTCACTAATAGGTCACAAAATGGACATTTTCATTTGGTACATATAGTCATGCGGGAAACAAAGTTTACTTACTCGGAATCCCGATATATTGTTCGAACATAGTCTATAGAGTCAAGCTAATTAGGCCTAGCTAGCCAATTTTCTCAAAGGCGCTAGATGAATCGGATGAATCATGCAATGTGCTTCTTTTATGCATTATGCACTAGTTTTGGCAGACGCCTTTTTTCTTCTTGCGAAAGGTAGGTGTCAAGATGCGTGCGTAAACAATTCATCTGAGGTGACTACAAGACGCCAACTGGAGAGGGGTTCATTCGCATGCATATTTGAAAGGTGCCCTTCCTTATAAGGGTCGCCGCCTAAGGAGAGTGTTCTTGTAGGGGAGGTACGAATGTGCCAGGTTTAGTTGTAGCAAAAGGGTAGCCCATTCACCCATCCTCCTGGACCTCCTCCTGTAGTTCACTGTCCTCCTGGACACTGTCCACTCCTCGCTGGTCCCCAGCGACAAACCATCCTGAAACTTCTTCCACTATCCTAGCCGTTTTGGGACCACCCACGTGGAACTACTTTTCGGCCTCCTCCCCACGACGGAAGCCATCGAGTACCTCTCGAGTCATAAAAGACCAGCTTCCGCCTTCTTCCCATCTCCCAACGCATTGGCCCTGCTCAAAACGTAAGCTTCCCGAGCCTCCGCCCGAAATGGTGTCCATAAAGCCCCCCGTAAAAAGCTAGGCGTTAGCTAATATCGAACGATTTTCACTGATTTCCGCTCTTTCCACTCACTCTGGCCATTGGAGGCTATTAGGGGAGAGTACGCTCTAGAAGGTGCTCGCCCAGCCGTACACCCTTGCTCTTTAGGTAGGCGGCGAGCTGTCAGTGGGTAAACCCATTTCCCTCACTCTTCCCAAGCCCATTTCCAACAGCGCTGGCCTAATTTGGTCCTACGCGGAGGGATGCTAAGTAGCGCCGAATAGTTCGGAGAGCTTTCAAAGGGCCCGTTCGAGGGCGCCTGGAGCTGTCAGAGTGTATGAGCTAGTCTGGGGCTCGCGTTTTCTTTTTTTGGCATTAGATGCCGGTTCTGGTCATGTACGCTTTGGAGTGCACTTTTACGGAGATAGGTCATTGGGCTTAGTGATCATTCCGGGGGGGGGGGAGTGAAGTTCAGATGGAGGGTCAGGGTTAGTGCCCCAGGGAAGGGTGAAGAGAGGGGCAGTGGTTCCTTGGAGCTCCAGGTCGAGGGTTTCGCGATCGGATGACGAGTGGCTAGTGAAAATGTTTGCAGATGAAATTTGCATATTTTAAGTGGTCTGGCGCGCATCCGGTCGATTGGGAATCTTGAGGGCGATAGATTTTGGCTGATGAAGTGGGTGCTCGAGTGGATGGCGAGTCTTTTGGGTTCTTGAAGGAAGTCAAGAAGGATGTCTGCGGATTATGGTGGTTGGAAATCGTTGAATTTGTGTAACTAGGGTCCGTGGGAGGATGGGAATTCGCGGTGCTTGGAGGATTTTGGAGAGTTGGAGCATCTGATTTGTTCGAGGAGGTCCACAAAGGTTAGAAGAGGTCGGAGATGATCACGTTGGCTGGAGTAGGGGCCTGTGAACCAGGATCGGAAGAGACACACTCTTGACTCGGCAGAACTTAGGCTCCAATCGCTTCTTGAGCCTGCCTTCGTAAGATCTGGTTATGCGCTGCGGCATGGCGTAGAGTGGTCAATTGGAGTGCTGCAGGTCAGTGGGATGTGGACGCTACCGATCAGAGCATCCAACCTCACAAAGCGACGCTTCTGATTCTTCTCATATCGCGTTCGAATGCGCATAAGGCTGATTCTTCGGGGTTTGGATGTTAGTACTTATAGTAATGCATTCCGAATTACTTTTCTTTCTACCAATTTACCTAGAGTTGAAGCTCAGATGCAGCTCTGGCAGGTTTGCATTTGCTTGTTACCTATGTGCTAGTTCGTCAAGCTGACCAAAAGAGTAAAATTTTCTGAAGTTTGCGATTTGTTGCTGTGATTAAGGCGTTATACAAAATGCTTTCAGAGTTTCGAGATTTTCATCGATAAGCGCTCGTCTTAATTTTAGGATTACTTTTACGACAAATTCGGCACACCACATTTTCTGATATCAGCAATTGAACTCAGTCTGGACTGTTATTCTATTGGCTGATTCTTATTGCGCTTAAAAATGAGCCACACCTGATCCACACGTTGGCTGTGATTGTCATTATTTGACACTCCGCTCCGATACCGATTGAATTGGAAATTCTGAAAATACTGTGGTGCAAAAATGTCGTTAATCCTACTCATGCCCCATTTATTGAATAAAATTTATATAAATTCGACGATGGCCTTGGAGAATAATTATGGGAATCAGGTGAGTTCTCGAGTGTTGCGTTATTTGCGGCATGCACAGTATGAGGAAGGCAGTTCTGTTTTTTTGGAACAAAGCGCGGGAAATTCGAAATCGATTTTGCCAAGGTGGGTTCATCAAATGCATCTGAAGAATGCAACGCTTAATTGCAAGGTGTTGCAAGGTGCAGGGTGTTGCACTGCAAGTTGCAATGCTTAAAATTGCATATATCAGTAGAGTAAGGTCTAACTTTTGTAAAGGTTGTAGTGATATATCTGGGATAAAGGGGTCCAGGTCTGGAAATATTCCAGTCACCACTTGCTTAGGCATTGCAAATTTCGGCAAAACATACGAACATAATGCTGCACTAAAGTGACCGCAAAGGATGATCACTGTCAATCACTTTCAAAGTGGCTTTTGTCTCACATTAGCAAAATAGGCGCCAGAATGGAAATTCGGTTCCTCGATGTGGTGGAAGACCGATTTTATTTCATCGCAATCTGCGCGTTTTATTGCAACTACTATTGGCATTTTAGCCTGATTGCAATTTATTCCCATTGTTAAGCGCAAAAATGTTTTAATCGATTTATTGCACGAACTATGGATCTTTTAAAAATGCAGGAGCCCTTAGTGAGCTTTGCATGCAACCGTGCGAAGAGTGTGAGGAAATCAGTTCCGTTCACCTATTTGTGAGATTCGGGGGTTCAGAGTACAGTATTGACTTGGACATGTGTGTTATGCGTTATCATCCACGATAAGATAAGATTTACAGTACTTTCGTCGCACACAATGCACACGAATAGAGGAGGTAAATGATACCTATAATGATAGGTAAATAAACCTTCTGTGGTTATTATTTCCGCTCGACGAGTTTAGTTTCGTTTTGAACGATGCAAAAAAATGCAATCCCTCTTACTTGTTAGTGTTAGTGTAGAAATCTACGAGCCTTGGCGAATTCCCTGCAATTACATACTCACTGTACAGAAAAATTGCGCTTTTTAAATTAATTAAACACGGTGACAACATGAATGAGCAAAAAGGTTAATTCTAACAATAAGATTCTCTGAGCCCAAATTTTTTGCTTGTAGTGTGGGAACTGATCGAGCGGCGAATCTGCCGCTGATTCAAGAACAAACGCCACACAAACTGGGAGTTTCTAAGATCTCATTTTAGTGGGGTCAAGTCAGTGTTTTGGTGGTGAAGCACTCGATTGCCATTTGTACAATGTTCGAATAGAACTACTCTGACTTTCTCAATGTGTTGCTTGCAGTCTTTCATTCGGAAACTTCGCAAAGGTGCATTCAGTTTTTAAAGTGGTAATAACAAACTGTCCAAATTTCTCGCATTTGCTCGGTCGATTTTGGCTGTTTGAACTCACGTGTCAGCAGAAGTTTCTTGCAAAACCGTTTTGCTTCCTTCTGTTTCCTGCGTCTTTACAGGTTGTGAAATAGTTTCTTCTGAACCATGTTGTTGAGAAAGCGATAATCTGAATTGACAAAGTTGGCTCTAAAGTTTCGTCCAAGTTGTCTATGTTTGAAAAAAAAAGACCGAAATAGTATCATGGATGTGGTTAAACAACAATTTTAGTAACCACATTGAAACGTTATTGCAACAAAGGGAAGGCTTGTTTCAACAAAATTGCTCCATTCTACTCAAAACGACCGACAGTTCTGATCAATGCGATCCGGCCCACTCATATTCCAAACTGAGGTATATTACTTCCTATCCTTGTCTCAAATTGGACGTCGAGCATCGCAGATTATCACCAAATCAGTCGATTGATTCAGTCGATAGTTACTGATCAGATTTTGAAATGTAGAAGACATGATCTATGATCGCATTGGTAAACACTTTTCAAAACCAAGGTCACTAAACGCTCTGTGATGCAAGATTGTTAAAGTCTGTGTCCCTCCAGAAAACTCTTAATCGAAATGCAATCAGATTTTCTGCAGCTCAAAATCAAATATGTGACTCCTGCCAGACTTCTGACTATGCGAGAATTGTTCAGGGAATTTGCAAACCTATTTTTGCGATATTCTGCAATGTTCCAAGCAAAAATGCTGATCGTTAGGCTGAGGAGGTGCAGAATTTTCTTTGTCATCAGTCATACCGCGAACTTTAACTCAGTTTAGAAGGATCACGACTTCTAACCGACTAGGACAGTTTCCACTCCAGTAAAAACTGCTCTTTTTCCCTTTGGGCCTCAGTGAAATAGTTGCAATAAGCACGTATAGCCCCACGACATTTCGGATTCTCCGATGACTTTTTTTCTTCCGCCGCAAAACGACCTTAAGACATGCTCGACTGCTCTCACCAAACTCAAAGACACACACACACACACGTCAATTGGTGAATGAACAATTCCATAGTCCGTAATGCACCCACAATGCTCATTCAATAAGGATACACGCATAATGGCATCGAGGCTACGCTTGGTCGGAGAAGCGCCGAAAGAAAGGCGCCTTGGCGATCGACTGGACTGCTCTCTCGCTCTTGGTGCTTTCTTCGGGAAGGAGGGAAAAGCGTGGCTAGCATAAGCTATAAGTAAGGAGGCAATGGGGGGGGGGGGGTTCACTGCACAGAAGGGGTGACTGGTCGGGAGCCAATCACTCGGAATGCTGGTCACGTTTTGTTTGTGCATTATGTGCCCTCGTCAGTTTTCCGGTCCGCGCCTTATTTGGTAGTGAGGGGAGTAGAGGGAAGGAGGATGTACTGGTGGAGGGATGGTGTATAAGTGGGGAGTACATAGTTGGTGAGGAGGGAAATGGGGAGTAGTTTCTTTGCGGGAGTAAATGGGAAATGGGGATAGAGACAGGAAGGTTTGTTAGTGTTAGAGAATTGAGTACAACTTACAATAAGGTTGAATTTGGTAGTTTAAAAATGTTAGAATAGTATGGCTATGGTCATATGTCGATGAAAGTAGTCTGAAGGAGTGCCATCGGGATTTTGTCGGACTTACGATTAGTAAACTGTGGGTATACCATGGTAAACTACCAACTACTTCGGTGTACTACCAATTACGCACTTGAGAGGTCTTGTTCAATGATCTGGAGTAAAAGTTGATTGTCATTTCAAAATCAACCAGCCCAAGAGACCGCGAAATTCAACCACCGCCGGACGATAAGGAGGCCGTAAGTGTACACACTCGATGTATTTTGCAAGCCATTGGAAGCAGGGGTAACACAAATAGGGTGCATTTTAATACAGTACGCCATGGACGCCAGTGCTCTTTTTACTTTTCGTCGATCTTTATGACTGGTTTGCAACTCAGCGATCTCTCGTGGAAATACTGCAGGGATCTCTTCCTGTATTCTAATTGAGTGCTTGCTGCCATGAATCTTGAATATTGGAAGGACATGTACCATCACAGAAATCAGGCTAGACAGAGGAATCTCAATAGAAACCTGACTTTTCGCCAAAATTCGGATTTAGCGCCAACCCGTCAGGGAATCTGAAACTAAAAACCAGTTTGAATTTGGCGCTAAGTTCGAACTTTGGCGAATTGGTGAAACAGTCAAGTTTCTTTTGAGATCACCCCTGTACAGTAGGTCCAAAGTGATTGTCACCTATCGCTCCATGACTATGCAGAATTTGAATTTCTCGTGTTTTATTTTGAATATAATCGCGTATCAGTGCGTAGCTCAAATAAAGTGATGCTTGATTTGCGCAAAGTAAAAAAGCAACGAGTTGGCGCGTATTATGAGATTACGCAATTTCCGTGTTACATCACACAATATGTATTCATTTAAAAAGCGCGGGAAATTTGAAAAACCCAAAACGTTAGATTAGGTCAAAATTTGAGTAAAAATATCGAATGCGATAGAAACAAACTGCAATTACAGTCTTTATGGACTTATTGACCGCTAATTGGAATTATTTAGAAAGTCATAGAAACTTTCATTTCGCTGCAAATACATGGAACCAAGAAAGAGCTAGGCTTGGTGTGGGTATCTTACTTCAATCACTTCGCATCTCGAATTACGTGTAACTGACGAAAGCTGCGAGCAAAGTTTTTGAAGGTGTTCCTGAATGTTCTTTTATCTGTGTGTTTTGCCTGAACTTTCAATGACATCGGAATTTACCGACAGACTATCTCATTTGTCTCAATTCAAATTTGGCGCGCTTTCATTTTTGAATTCCGCTATGCGCATTCTCGCTCGAACTGAACTGACTTTTCTTGTCGTCTGACTATCCTATTACAAACGTGCTGTTTATATCCAATTGCCCCACACAACACACCTCGTATCCTAATGCTAATGCATCAAAACCCATCTCGCCTTTTTCAAAAATTCAAATTTTTCGCACTTTCCCCTCTTTTATCTTTTTTCCTCGAAAAAAAAATCCGCTCGACCTCTCCCGCTGTGCGGTTTGCCATTTTCGCCGCAGAAGCATTCCAATTAGCTCGGCTTTTTCATCCTTTCCGCCTCGCCCTTAGGGGTCGACGAGGCTAGTCTGTGTGGACAGGCTCCTGCCCCCTCGGGGAGGACACATCCTAGCCTCCTCCGAGAGATGGATGGGAAGGAGGAGCCCTCGCTCGTTGAAGGATTACAGCCTCGATCGCCGTTTTTGAAGAATGGCCTCTCTCGTTTATGCACGATTTCATGATGAATAGCTCCTTGTCCAAGATGCTTTTCCCTTTTGGGGGGAATGTTTGTCGGGGTGTTAGGCTTGGAAATTTGTTGTTTGTGGGAGGATTTAGGCTGGGTTTGGAGTGGTGGCATAGTTTAGAGAGGACGTGAGGGGTCACATTTGAGATAAGTCGATGAGTTTATTTTCATAAGTCGGTAACCATTCGATGATCGTGACCCAAATGAGTGATCTAAATTCTGGTGCGTACATTTGGGTAAAATATGGTTAGCACCATGTACAGTACACCCATGTATGTACTGTGGCCGAAAATTTCATGAGATTGAGTAAAGAAGTGTCTGTGTAATGCATTACATCTAGCTTAATCTATTTACTTGAACACACACACAAATTGTTTATTTGAATTACGCGCCAAGACCTCACTTATAATTTGGGTAAAATATGGTTAGGATATCTGTACAATACATGCTTGTTATGCAATCGTGAACTTTATACACTGCATCATAGAACAAAGCCCATCGCATCCCCTCTAGCCGTTCCTCAATGCTTTGATTTTCGAATTACCCGCCAAAACTTGCATCACCGATCGAAATTTATGCCCCCCGGGGTTCTTTCTACTTATTTGAACTCATCGCCTACCTCTCCATGCGCTTTTTCTTTTGCTCCGTTACCCTTCCCTAGTCTCCGAGTGACAAAAACACAGCCTATGTATTTTTCCGCATTCCTCCGGCGTCTCGAGCTTTTTTTAATACTTTTCGAGTGAAAGTAATCTTGGCGTTTTTCCTGTCCAGAATGATGATAGATAATCGATTTCCTTACGTCCGGATGGATGGATAGACGGAAAAGAAGGGAGGCGAGGAGTGTGTGCGTCGGAATCCCCCACTTGTAATCGTCGGGAGTAAATGTTTGCCCTTTTTACTTGCCGAAGTCCGCAGGGGTGGGTCAAAAGTTCGTATATACCGATGAGGATCGAGTGGTAGTGCAGACATATTTTTTGTATGCCTCATAGTCAGTTTTAGAAAGAGTGCCTCAGGGGGAGTTAAATCGAAGATCAGTAGAGAAAGTTGTGTTTAGTTAGGAAGGACGCCAGGAATATGGCGAGTTGGGTGCTGTTGAGGTTTGGAGGGAAAAAAGGGAAAATAAATACTAAGGTTTGTGGGATGGACAATACTTGCAAAATCTAGAGAATTTTGCTGGAGTCGCTGATGAGCAGGATAGTCAATGATGGGTTATTTTAATTATTCGTTACTTATTTGCTCATACCGCCACGTTTTTCGTTAGTACTTTTTCCATTTGTCGGGTGCAGGCCATGACTCTTATCACTTTGAATATTGTTCACTGTGTAGTGTTTTACGTATCATTGAGGACATTCCATGAGATGTAAGAGTTTCCTTGTTATACAACCGTTTTTCACATAAGTTAGCGAATGCATTGTTGTTTCTTCAATAAGTCGGAAAAAACCGTGCTCTAACGTTCAGAAATTAATTTCAGTCAAAATTGCAAAGAAAACTGCAACGTTCCAAATCAGGATACTTTGGCCTCCCAAAAATGGACTTCAGTACCGAGCTGGTTATTGTAACGTAGCCAGGTGGCTATTTTCACTTATCAATACTCGATTCGCTGTGATTTTACTGAGAGATAGGTACCGTCACAGTAAAGAAGTATTATCACATGTGTACCTGAGTAACTTTGTGTCGAAGTATGGCAGCAGGCATTCGCAGGATCCGTTGAAATTTTGGGGGCAGAAGTTGCCAGGTTCTACTGCACTATTACCTGATGAGACTTTTACTCAATTATTAGCTGCTTTGAGAAGTGATTGTACTGGTTCCATGCGACCTGCTCATATAATTCAAAATTTATATCGTCATTAACTTCAGCATTCCTACAGAAGTTATCGGAAATACGGTGTGTACTGATGTTCACTTGGACAGTCATATTTTGTCAACCTTCCCAGAGAAAAATATTGCCTTTTGACGTGCCTTACCAGTGACCATGGGTGACTTGTGCCACTACTGTAGTGAAGGCTGCATCTGTGTGTTCTATACAGGGTGTCCGGAAAAGAAACTACACCATTTCAAAAATTCGCCAAAATACGAATATTGCGCCAAATTCAAAACGG
>JAQGCW010000070.1:0-17544 GCA_034700065.1 Mesodorylaimus bastiani | reverse complement strand
GCGGTGGCAAAGGCGACGAGGGAGCCGAGTGGAACCCGTCGCCCGTCTCCATATCGACGATTTGCCTCCGCGGCGACAGAGTGCTCGGATCAGCTGCGCCGGCGGTGTTGGTGTGATCGTGGGGAGGCTCGGACGCGTCCACGTACGATTCTTCGTCGCTGGCGATGGCGATCATGGGCTTACGATGATCCGCCGCCGCCGCCGATTCTCTCTGGGCGGACAACGCGTGGCGGACGGTCGTGTCAGTCGATGTGCTCGAAGACGTGGTCGAGGCCGACGAGGACGAACTAGCCGTCAATGATGTGGCGGCCAGTAACGCCAAAAGACGCTTCTCCTCTTCCTCTCGATCAATCGGCGGGCTCCCTTCCACTTTCGAGAATTCCTCCCGACGGAGTGCGGACGACGAATCGAATTCGCGGCCGACGATTGGTCCATCGCGTCCGGTCTGCGTCTCCGCTTGGCTCGATGCGCCATTTTTCTTCTTTCCTTTCTTCCCTTTCTTGGATACACTACTAAATTCTTGTACATTTTTCACACTCGAATGGTCGTCTAGAATAGTCGTCGAATGAACCGTGGGTGCTGGTGAAGAAGTTTCTACGATACGCTGCTTCTGTACATGATCGACGGTGGTCGCCGCGGGCTGCTCACGGGTGACGATTGAGGTGGTGTTGGTGGTGCTAGTAGTAGAGAAATCACGACTGTGTTCGGTCGGAGAATAATTCGAACCCGTGGTGTCAGTAGTAATTTGCTGTTGTTGTCGGCGTTGTTGTTGTTGTTGTCCGGCATTCAACATCCCGTCTAATAAGCCCGATGGCCGTTCATGCAGCAGCAGCGTAGTAATGACCGTAGTAGGAGTAGTAGCAGTAGCAGCACTACTACCGCTAAGGGTAGCACGAGCACTATCGTCGTTTCTAGTGCTACCGGGACGAGGACCGCTGGTTATCAATCGATTGTTAGTAGACACGGAACTCACTTCCTCGTCGCTCGTCGGTTGCATCGATGTTCGGCCCGCCGGTCTGGAAGCCGACGATGATGATTGCTCGGAAGCTAACACGCGAACGAGATCGGTCTCGTGGACCGGTCTCGCCCTCGCAGAGTCACTTTCTTCGTACGATTCTACTACTGCCGTCGATTCCAAGGAATGTCCGTGGTGGTGATGCTGGTGAGATTGATGATGACGGTGCTTATGCTTATGCTTGTCGTGCTCGGGTGTCTCGGTGCTGGATGGGACTTCGGATTCGTCGGCGATGTACCCGGCGGCGGTCGTGCTCTCGTACTCGCCGGACGTCGTCTTGTGGCCGCCGCTCGATTTCTCCTTGCGCGATTGACGTTGATCGTCGTGGTGGTGTTGATGGTGATGCTTCTTCTTGTGATGATGTTTCTCGTGCTCACCACCGGACTGTTTCGACTCCTTCGACCCGGCGCTGTGGTGACCGATTTCGACATCTTCTTCGGTGCTGCTCTTGGCGCCGGAAGCAACGACTTCCCCGTGCGAACCAACGGGAACTTCGGAAATAGTTTTCTGCGAGAAGTCGGAACTATCGGATGATCGTTGCATAGGTCCGCCGCGTTCGAGCGATCGCCTCCTCGCCTCGTCCAACAATTGACTGGCGCCTTTCAATTGTCTCGAGTCCACGCTGACGCGCGATTCGATATTCATTCGTTTGACAACATCGACGGGCTGATGGTGGACGGAAGCCGTATTTTGTTCGCTAGCTTCTCCTCGGCTAACTTGCACGTCCAGGTGAACGTTTTCCTGCGGTAGTGATGCATCGGTGGTTCTGGTCGGCTGGTTATAGTGATGTTGATGATGATGATGATGGTGGTGAGTCGGAGCCCCGTGCTGTCGAGGATCCTCGTGCTGATGTGCGTGCACTTGAACCACGTTCGCATTTTGATCCAACGGGGCCACTCCTCGATCGTTATTGTTTTGGTCCTGATTCAACCGGTCCGGGACGACTCGAGCTTGTTGCAGTTCTTGCGCGTCGCTGCGACTGGATCTGTTCGAGGATCTGTGCGACGGTTTGGGAGGCACGGACGGAGGTGAACGCGATTTGACGGACGACGATGCGGATGATGTGGACGGCGGACTTTCGCTGAGAACTGGTGCGAAGGCCAGACGGTCGACTTCCGGTTTTGGCCGACCGGGTGCCTCCTTCTTGAGAGCTTCCGATAAAGGCAATTTCTCCCACGGAATCTCTTCGGGCGCCGGTTTCGTCTCCTTCAGATTCGCGGATGGATCGTATTGGAGCACGATCTCCGTCGGTGTTTGCTCTCTGGACTGACTGCCGGATTTGGGCGGCGGCCAGCTGTAGATGGTTTGAACCGAGAACACTTTGACAGCGTTCAAATCGTCGAGGACCTTGTCATCCACCGGTTGTTGACCGGATTTCGAGTGAACCGAAGGCGCGGGCATCGTCGAGTGGTGATCCGGTTTAGGATGCGTAGCAGTAGGCACTGTCGATTTCGAGGAGGTCGTCCAGATTTGTTCGTTCAGCCCATCGTGAATTGGTCTGAGCGTGAACGCGGTCCACTGGGCGTGGTCGACCGATACGTCCTTGGTTCCCGCCGTCCATGTGCCCTCGCCGAGAACGCGCGTCGATGTGGTTGTGATAGTTTTCTTGGGAATGACATCGGGCCCGATGTAGCTGCCTTCTTGCTGTTGCTGCTTCTGCGCACTCTCCAGAACTTTGTTCGTCCGATCGACGGAATCGGCCACGTTATAGAGAAGATCCTTATACTCGCGACCGTACTGTTGATCGGCAGCACTTTTCCCACCGCAGCACGATTGCTCGCTATCCACGTGAAAGTGACGAATCGAATCGACGTCGGCATTGTCGTGGAATTGTCTACAATCGTCGATCAACATATGACTCAAATTCGTCAAATACTCGCTGGCCACCCGATGATCCACTTGTTTCGAGACCAAATGACTGGACTCGTTGATACAATCAACGGCTTCACCTTCCTCGCTCGACACGGTCAAATTGAGTCCTTTCAATTCGTCGGACGAACGGCGGCGAGTGAGGTCGGGCGACATGGTTTTTCGAGTCGACAGCGGACTACGAGTCGTACGGACGATCTCCACTTCCTTCCAATGACCGCCGAACATCTTGGACACCTCGGTGACCGTGGTCGTGCCCACTTGCGTTACGGTCGTGGTCACGCACCGTTCGTCCGCAATAGCATCCGAATTGGGCGAACGGGAACGATCGAACGAGTGTCCTCCTCCTCTTCCTACACCACGTCTCGGGTCTACTTCATCCGGACACCGGTCTCTGTACAGAACGGGAATGGCATTGGTGCTGCCACCGGCCGCGTTGTAAGCGCCGGTGCTCTTGGAGAACGGAACCGGCGACGTATATCCGCTACTAAGGTCGTACCCGCTCGTGTCGCTATGGATCTTGCTCGGCCACTCGGACGAGGCTGGCGAGATTGTGTTCGTACCCTCGAGTGCGCTGTCCGGACTTTCCAATTGTTGTAAGGATAAAATCTGCTGATGCGTCCACATCGCGTTCCCGTGGGGTTTGGCCGGCTTCGGCGGTGGCACGGGCGGCGGCCCCTTCCTGATACCGCTCGAATCGGTCGACGCACCATTGCTCACGACGGTCAACGGCTCGCCCACGTGTCGCAACTCCTCGGTGACCCGTTGCAGACTCAAGCCCGACTCTTCGTGTATCTCGTCGGGCGATCGTTGTCTTCGTAGAATACTCGGCACGATCGATAGATTCGAGTACAGTTCGCTCTCCGGTGACAAACGTTTCAGATAGCTCTCGCGTAGTTGCTCGGCTTCCCGTTCGTTTCGCAAAGCCGTTTCGATGACCGGCACGAAATCCTCCGATTTCACCTCGGACACATTGGACTTGTTGGATTTGGACGATTTGCGTCCGGGACTGCCGCCGCCCGGTTGATCGGTTTCTTTCGTTTGTTGGAATCGTTTGAACATTTTCGTCACGTGCCATTCCTTATTGCTTTTGATCGAACCGGGCGTCGAAGTCAAGCTCGTCGTCACACCTCCGTCGTCCATGTACGCCTCATCGTCACCGGTGGCCAACTTGGCTTCTTGGTGG
This sequence comes from Mesodorylaimus bastiani, assembly GCA_034700065.1. Lineage (NCBI taxonomy): Eukaryota > Metazoa > Nematoda > Enoplea > Dorylaimida > Dorylaimidae > Mesodorylaimus > Mesodorylaimus bastiani. The sequence goes on along the minus strand of JAQGCW010000070.1, from coordinate 13,474 downwards.
CTCTTGTATAAAGTCACCTTCTTGCTCGGACTCGTTTCCTGATCGGAAGTCGGCGAGCCGAAAAGACGCTTCTTGAGTCGACTACCACCGCCGCCGCCGCTTCCATTCTTGGCTTTGGCCACCGCGGATAAATCTTCGACATCCACATCGTCGATATAAGGCAACGAGATGTCCGGACTCACGTGACCTTTGTCCGATATCATCATGACGTGTCGCGGTTTCCCATCGACGTCCGTTTCTCCGTTTCGTAGCAGCCGTTCGGACTCACCGCCGCGAGCTCCGTTGGCCGAGGCGGGCACCGCCGTGGACATACGGACGCCCGTCGGCTCCGCTAACTTGTTACCCTTCTTGGATTTCTTCTTCTTCTTCTTCTTGCCACCACTCCCATCGTCGTAAGTGTCCTCGGCCAAACGTCCGCCGATGATCGGTAGAGCTTTGTTCCCACCGTACGGCTCCGAGCCATCGTGGGCGCCATCGAGTCGGCCGCCCGTTTTCCGATCCCGACCGCAACAGCAGCAATAACACCACATACAATAGAATAGGATCAGTTGAATTAGAACGGTCAGTACCGATTCGTTGGCCATCGTTTTCTCCTTCCGACCGTTGGCCTTATTGTTTTACTTTTTTCCACGGATGGTCTAACGATGATAAGTCTGAAATGAGAAGAGACCGGAGTCAGATGTGGCCAAGCCGAGCAGTCAGTTCCGAGGAGCCCGAGCGAGGTCCCTAGCATTTTGCAATCTCGATAAGGAAATGAACCCGCGGATTCGCGGAAGCCTCCTCGACCACCGAGAGTCCTGGTGGCGGACTCTGATTGGGAAGAATAAAACAAAATCCTTCTTGATACCCCGGGTGCAAGACCCTAATTCAATTACGAGCTGCTGGGCAAAGCGGCCGCGTGCCAACAATGCGTTCGAGGAACGGAGGTCGTAAAAAAAACGGATATCGATGAGGAAAACGTGCATAAAACCTGCGGCGAAGTACACCCGACCTAGCCAGTATGAAGATGATGAAGAAAAATGAGCGCCTGTAAGCATCCGCGAGAAGCTCGTAATCGAATCCTGACCGCGAGCGAGTCCACCGTGGTCGATCGGCGTCCCAACTATCCAAAAAAGGATGGATATAGAGGGAGCGAGGGGATAAAATCGAGTGCTTCCGACACCCTCGGGGGACTCGGCATCGGAGCCCTCTTTGGCTCAACAAAACGCCTGTTGCTGTCAGATACTGACAAAGATACGGGGCGACTCGTGGGGGAGGGAATAGGAGGCTAGTAGAATGTAGTGAGAGAGAAAAAGCATCGAAGAAAAACGAGCTATGCAACGAGAGACAAGGACGACAGCCGGAACGACGCGCCTCGATCGATTTTCCTCAAAGCTTGTGGCCCTTCTCTTCCCTCACTCGACGAACGTCCATTTGCATTTCCGAGCGCGACTTACTCGGCGGAAAGCCACGAGGACAAAAAAGGATAATTCGTTCCTTACCATATCGAGTGAACCAAACCAACACCCGTTCGCTTATGGACGGGCGGGCGGGCGGAGGTTGCTGATGTCTCTTCGCTCGAGCCAGCTCCCTCCAGAATCTGTCACCGAAGCCAGAAACAGGATTTCGAAAAGCGTAATGATCTAAAATCGCCCATACTATCCATAGATCAAAAACTGGACCGATGTTTTCAGTCGAGAGGAGAACACTAGCAACCGGTTTCCTGCTCCCCGGACGGCCACGATCGACGACGATGATGAGTGCCTGGAGGATTATAATCGGATCGAGAGAAGAAGAAAAAACGCGCCCCGAGTCCCTCGAGTGTACGTCTCCGATTTCTCGAGTGATCGAAGCTAAAATTGTTATCCTCTGGTCAACGAGGCGAGGAATCAGTCCGAACTCGAAATAAGATGCTACTTTCTCGAGTGAACACTCGAGACTTTGTCTGCTGCTCTTGGTCACTTTGAATGCTCGGACGGTGGTCGAGAAGAATGGCACTGGACTTCTGGACGTCAAGGTTATAAGACTTCTGAGTCATCTCGAGAAGGCGATCGAATCCCAGCCACAGAAGCCTCCGGTTGGTCCCTCAATACTAAATGACACCCGAAAAAATGACGAAAACTTCGAACTGAATCCATTTTGAAACCGACGACTGACTTTTGCCTCGGGGTCAGGAAAAACCTGAACTCTATTTCGAGCCACCATCCTCATCAGTTTGCTCGGCGGGCGATCGGCGAGGCAATAAACTTTCCGACCAGTCCGCCCTCTCCGCGTCCTCAATCACTCTCTTTCTCTCGCTCCCTCGCAACAATTGATCAAGTCGAAATAAAAAAAAATCTACTCTGGAGACGAAAACTTTTGCCCTCGGGGAACGAATTTTTTCTCTCAACCAACCTGCTACGGCGATAAATGTGCGATCGAGGAGGATTGGAAAAGTTTGTGGTTCGATGACACTGTCGCCAGGGTCGAGGTGCCTTGGCCCTCACTCCTGTGCTCAATCGAACCGAGGCAATAAACTCTCCGCGGTAATTTCCCGTGTCTCAAAGTCACCTTCGATTTGCTAAAACCACATTTTTCCAAACGTTTGACCTCGACCTCGACGCTCAGTTTCATAAGACACAGTGAGAAAATGCGCGGGTGGTCGATCGTTCTTGAACTACCGTAAAATAAACTATACCAGAAAAGTTTTGATTTCAAAAGAAAACTAGTCCTAGTGTTTCCCTTCACCTTGTGGCCCTCCGTTGGAATCGTGGAGAGGAAAGTCGAGCGAGCGTTGGGTGTTGGAGAGGTTGGAGAAATCCAGCCAAGTTTTCACCGAACCAAGCAGCGAAAAGGTGTTGGGGGGGAAGTTCTACCGAGTGTCTCCTCGTCCGGGAGTCGAGGACAAGGAGGAGGTTGAGGACACGCGTCCTCCGCCAACGGGACGCTCGGTTAGCTAGTGGTGAGGAGGTACTGAGAGAGAAAATAATCGAGGCCTTCTCTCGAACCAGAAAAAAAAAGAACCGGACTTCCCGCCCGGCCCATCTATACAATAGCCGTGTATTAAAAAAGAACGACGACCGGAAGTCGAAGAAATCGATCGCAAGGGGGAGGACACATCAGAGTAGAACCATTCGAGCACCTCCTTCTTTTCAAAAAAGCGACGGCTTTCCGCGCGCTGTCAATTGGATTTGAATAAAGCGTCCTTGATGGTGATCGCTCGAGGAGGCAACCGAAGGGACATCATTCTTCGAACATCCTCATTGAGAATAAAAAATGGTTTGCTACAGCGATCCCCCGCTACTCTCATCGATTCGCTCAAATCGATCGTCCGCCTCGAGTCAGAAGAATCAAAAACGCAGTCGAGAGCGCCTGGAGTCGTGTTCCAGCTGGCCGTACGGAATCACTAGCACCACTCCAGATCAGAGCGTCGACCATAAGCGACCACTCCAGACGACGACAACTCGAGAGAGCCCGTAGAGCAGACTCGACGCCTAGGCACGACGAGTGCAGGTTATTAGTGATCTCCTCGAACGAACTTAAACCATTTCAATTAACGCCACTCGACGATCGGCGAGGAGCCTGTGACGAGCGTGGTTGGACGGCATAATTCTATCAACTACGCGTCATCGGACGGCCTAATCTAAGTGGATAGATGGACCGTGGTCATCCGTTGGCCGGCACCATTCCTCCGGGGGCCCCCTACTCGGCGCGCGCTCTCCGAGAGCCCTCTTCCCGCGCCAATACACATGTATTATGAAGGAAGACGCCGAAATGGTGGCCGAAGACCGGCGGGCGAGCGGGGCGATGACCAGGCGGCTATTCAAAGCCGATAGGAACGACGAGCGATTCGAAATGAAGTTTTCCCTCAACTAGCCTGCTCGCCGCCGCCCACTTCCGCTCCAGCCTCGTTTAGCCGTCCGTAATAAGGCAAAAACGAGTAACGTGCTCCTTCCCCCTCCTCATTCGTCCACGGTCGGTCTCCGAGGAATGTGCGGCGGGCAAAATGGAAGAGCGAGCGAGTGACCGCGGGCTGGAAGAGGCCATCACCACGGCATCCCAGATATCCTCAATTTGAACGAAAATCGTCCCGACATAATTTAAAAGCCCCTCAGTCTTTATCACTCGGAGGCATCGAGTGCGGCAAGATTGACCGATGGGTCCGCGCGAAACAAATGACAATGTCAGTCAATCCCGAATGGCCTCTCTGATGTGAGCCAATGACCATTCGCATTCTCTCTCTCCGAGGAAGAAGGATTGAAGGGAGAAATGCTGTTCTAAATCGGATTTTATTTCTTACCTCAAAAAAATTTCGGAATGTTCGAAATAGTTTAAGCGGAGAGATCCATCGACGCCTCTCGTGTGCCCCCTAGATCGGAGGCGGCGCGCGGCGGGTCTCTCTCGTCGTACTTTCGATAAATGTATTCGCAGGGACTCCTCGCTAAAATGTCCCGCGATCGCTCTGCGGCTACTTCGCCGACCAAAATGAATGAATGAAGAAGACGAGAGCTTCGGCTTTTCGAACAACCACAAGCGCGCGAGGGCCACCTGAGAGCTCGCGGGGCGGCCGAGTTGTTAGGGACGAGGGAAACTCGATAATGACGAATGTTTCAAGACTGTATATTTCGAAATGGATGATACCTTTCGGACGTGTGCGAGAGAAAGAGAGAGACACAGCTGCGTCTTCACACGACGACGCCTGCTGGAACGAGTCCGAGAGTCCTCTCGTACGGAACTCGCATTCTTCTTCTCAAACTTCTACAGCGAGTGGCGGCCGAGATTTTGGAGGAAAACAATAGCAACTACGACGACAGTGAGCAGAATTAACCACGTGTATCTCCTCGGGTACGAGTCAGAAACGATATGACAAGCGATCATTCGTCTCTCTTCCAGTCCCCACAATCCAATCCGATCCGATCCAACCACCCACCAATTCACCTTCTTCGCCGCCGCTTCCCCCAAACAGCTGGGCTGTCGTCGTGAGTGAAATTCCAGAAGATTAGCTTTGGCAAACACACGCGCGCGCACAATTTGTGCTCGTCTTCGAAAACGAGCAATGCGAGGAGAGAGAACGGAAGACGAAATGCAACCAAGCGTGTGCTAACGTCACATTTTTGTCGAGCTAACACGAAGAAGAATCGAAGCGAAGCTCTAGCTGGGACACAACGACGAGAAAGAGAAGAAACCCCTTCCAACTATTGCCGCCTCCAACAACTGCTGCCTCTTTGCGAGTTGTCTTCCAGAAGAAACGGAAAGAGCGGCAAATCGAGCTGGCACGATTCTGTTTCTACTTGGACTATGTAGCGGAAGATCTACACACTTTAGAGAGCTAAAGCTGTCTCTCTCTCCGGGTCTCCGAGCCCTGAAACAGCTCGGCCGGCCGATATGGTGTGCGAAGGAAACATATAAAGCATAACACTTTGCCAAGAAAAGAACTCGCTGGCAGCATTAGAATGAAATCGAAATCCATACGCAAAAACGTTCGCACCCTATCCGCACGTCCAAACCACGCATCGAGTCCCCCAAAAACCTCCGCCAGCAAGGTATCCCGTTTTGATAAACGACGGCTATCCTAACATTTTGGCCCAGATTCGAGGCAAGTTAGCAAACACCGAGTGAGTCAAGAGATAAGTTCTACTCGTTCGATGTTACCGAGGAAGACCGCACACAATCAACCGCCAAGATTACACAAGTTTACCGATCGAACGTCCCCGAAGGGCGGCGAAACACCAAAAGACATTTCCATTAGCCCCGGAATGGTCGTGTTGACAAGACTTTGTGAATGATCGACTTCATAGCCGGAGGCTAACTAGGGGAATCCAAATACGCATACCGAGTCCATACCTGTGTCGCTACGCCCTGATTCTCCGTTCGGCGGTTTCAGTTCCAAAATGCGAGTATGATTTAGTAAATGTCACTAAATAGCCCCCTGGTCCAAGGCTTTGATCAGTGTGAAAAGGGAGAAGGCTGGCGACCAATTCGCGCGACGACGGACGACCCAGCCGAACCAACGCCAGTCAACTAACAACCTATGAAGTTATGAACTTGTCGGGTGACGACGAGAAAGGAAACACGTTCCAATATGTACTCTTTTGGAAAAAGATCCTCCCTTCCTCCCCGCGTCACTACATCCGACTCCGCTCCTATCCTATTTCGCACGGCCAATTGGATGGGGAGTGAGAAGACCGGACTAGAGGAAGGAGAGAGAGGAAACGCGGCGACAAAGTTTCCCTTTCCACCTCACTCGTGCAACTTTGTACAATAGCACTTTCCGCACATACGACGCAATCGGGTCCGGCGAGGAGAAGTTTGCCCGTTGTCAACGACGACGGTGTGGAGAGTTGTCTTCCTATTCTTCCCCCTCTTCTTCCTCAACAACACCTCGCCATCGTCGTCGTTCGGAGTCTTCCTCGTTTCTGGTGGGTGACAACGGGGGATTATCCTGGCGAGGAGCAATTCGTGACTGCTCGGGAGGCTTGTATCTACAAGCAATCGACCATTCGGTTGCAGAATGTTTACAAAAGGCTTCTCCGCGAACACCGTGAAAGCACACCGCCGCCCCTCTTAAGCTGACCCTGACGACAACCGACAGGCATCGGCAGCAGGATGAAACACGATCGCTTTACTCGTTTTTGTTCCATTCGGAGAAATCCTTGCGAAGCTTCGTTCTAAATCTCCGCGTATGTAACTGAAGACACCGAAAGGGCGCGTGAAGATTGTATCCGGAATCAGCAAAGTGCTAAATGGTCTTGCGAAGAACCGACAAACGATTCAGGGCGGCACGCCGGGTGGTTGAAAGTGTGACACCCTTTGGCTGCTCCTGGAGTTGGCAGAGGGCCTTGGGTTACAAAAGCCCAGAGAAGGAGCCGAAGCTCACGGAGGACCACGGAGTAACTCCAGCTGATCGCGAGCAGATCCTCTCCAACTGTGGGAAAATCGTCGGAAGCAAAAGTGCATCAGTCAAAATCGCCCGGAGGTCAAAAGCACCAGTGCAAAAATCCCTAGCGACCGCGGATCACTAAACCAATGACTGAAAGCCCTGATTCACGGATTCGTCACACCTCCAATGATCAAATGAAAAATGATCGAGCTATCTAAATTCACGCAGAAATCGACGTCAGATTGACACGACACAAGCTGAATTTATTTGCTCATCGCACCTGTCCTATTGGCTCTCTGGCAGCCACAACCGGCTCTTCTCCTCACTCACGCTAATCGAATATATGTGCTCGCTCGCTTCGAAGAAGGCCGAATACGTAATCCGATGAAGGCTCACCACCCAGCAGCAGTGGTCCCCAGCGAGTCCTCGAACCGCTTTGTTGGACGCCGAAGCAGCCATAAAAGGGTGTGCCGAAGAGGAAGAGACGGCGGTTCCGGTTCTCTCTCGTCTTCTGCTGGACGAGACGAGAAGAAGTCGTCTTCTTCCAACACCACTACCACTGGAGCAACTACGAACAAGCATATTGGATCGGTTGAAGCATAAATTTTTCATTTTCTAAAAACGCGGGCGACGGACGTGACCAGGCGTCAAAGAGGAGGACGAAGAGTGTCATGATGTTATAGAGTTGGGGGGAACAGAGACGACGTACATAGAGGGCCTTCGGACGAATCAATACGGTGATCAAGAGCGACCTCGGCCAACTCTGGCCCCTATCCAGCTTGGCTCCGCGGCTTCCACAGCTTCCACGGCTTTACCTCCGGGGACTCTAATCAGTTAGCTTGCACCATGTTCTCTCTCGCTCTCTCGTCCAATCCGAGCAGTGGCTGGCACTTTGCGGAAAGAGCCCTTGTACACTTCTATGTAAGAATAGAATAGAATAGGGCGGTCACCATCGGGGACCAGCAGACCACTGATGAGGACACGAGAAAGCTACACTGATCAGAATCTCTCTCACCGGACTCGTCTCTTCGTTCGATTTACAATCTATGCAGATGAGCCTTCTCTTTCTCTCTCTCTCTCTCTTTACCATGATCGCTTTGGAATGGAATGAGAAAGAAGACCATGATTGTCCATCCGTGTGTGCTTTCGTGCAGATGCGATCATTCATCCGAAAGAACCTAGTCATGAAAAAGCCATATTATCGAACGGATGCCCCTCCAGGTTTTTATCATCGAGAAAAAAAATCAACTCTCTGGAACCAGGAAGTCAGGGCTCGAGGCTTCTTCTTCTTTTTCAAAACATGCCATCGGTTGGGCTCCGGAGCCAGGTGGATCATCATCGGGAGGAACTTGCTTTCCAACTTGCTCAGAAATGAGGGATTGATCTTTTTTTGCTTGCGTCACAAACATCGAAGCTTCACCGTGGGTTTCCATTTGTGACGTCAGCGAGGATTGGGAACTACTGTTGGGTTCCAAAATGGCTTTCCGTCGAGCACCCCTACTACCGCACCACAAGGCCTAAAAGCCGCACATCCCGTTGTCGAAACTGCATGAAAAGAAACAAACTGCCGGAACAAACCGACGGGAAGAAGCGTAACATGAGGAAAAAGGCTTTTAGGTGGTTTATCTCGGTGATTTCCATTTCGCCCCCAGAGTCCACATTGGCCCCAGTTTACATTATGGTGACCTCTTGTCGCGATAAGGAGAGCTTCGTGTTGACCAATGACTGTCTCGCGTGTCCCACTGCCTGGGTGGGCCTTCTTCTCCTGCATTGTGTAGTCATGGAAACTCAGAGGAGAACGCTTTGAAGTCAATTCTACTCGGCTGCTTCTTCGACATTGCTGCTTCTCTGCATTCAGTTTCGGCTATGCCCGTGCGTCCACACAAGAGAGATCATCAGACACGTGTTTCGGAGATTCTACGATGGTGCAGTGATGGTGGTGGCACTTTTTGGATCTTAGCTCGGCGATGTTTGCTCAGCCGGGCTGTAGTTACTACGAAATCGTGTTCTCACGCCAGAATGGTAGCCTCAATCATCGACTGTTGATTTAGAACCATCAGTGGAATCTCCAACGGTCGGTTTCTCATTACCCAACCCGCCTCTCCATCTTTTTATTATTATTATTATTATCAAATAATCAATCCTGAAAATAGGAGCCGCCCGACCACCCACGTGTGTGTTAGTACACGCGGACTTTCATATTCGCATCGCCTTTGCATTCTTATTACGGCTGCTGCTAGGGATGGAAGAGTTCGCTGCCTATTATCACTGCCACCGGATGGATGGCCGTTTTTGGGCAATGATGTAGATGATGATGAGCGACTGACTGACAGAAAGATGAGAGAAAAAAAGCGAGATACTTTATCGATAAAAGGCGCGTGTCGTCTGTGAGCATAAGCCTTGTTCTCCTCCTTCTCCTAGATAGCTTTTGCACATATGCGTGCCTGAAACCCGACGAAGCCCACTCCTCGCCGCTTCTCTCTCTCTCTCTCGGCTAGCTAGCTAACGCGTATCGAATAATCCTTGCTAGCTAGCAGCAGTGAGAGGACCGAGAGGCCCCAACGGTCGCCCACACCCGGCCAAGCGCGCCAACCAGACCAGAGGGTTTCATTCGGAGGGGCTTCCAACTGGCTTTCTCATGTTTTCGTGCTTCTTTCGTGCTAAATCTACGATTCATTTTCATTTTTCTCCGGGATTTACTACTTCGGTTTTTTTTGGGGAACAAAAACCTCCGCAAGCCCGTGACCGCCGCTTTTATCGACAATCAATCAGAAAAGCTTCCGCCCGTTTCCTTTGAATCGATAAGAGAACTATGCGAAGGCCGTGCGAAGAGTACAAGCTACGGGAGGGCGCGCGCGAGCGGTTTTGCGAGAGTTTCCGCGAATTCCTAATACTAGCTAGTTCTATCCTCCTTATCATCTGTCCACAAATTAGCATATTCTCTCTTCATTTTCAGCTCCTGAAACTTCAGCGGCTCGTGAAGCTTCTGTATCTTCATCCACGAAAGGTCACAATGGACGAAAACGAGGTAACATCTTCCACAGGATTCGTCCAGAAATGCCTTTCCTTTTACTAATAATCGATCTTTTTCCAGGAGACTTTCGAGGATGCGACCGAGGAAATCCAACTGCCGTCCAGCGTGGACTTGGAGCCATCGATTCAAGAAGCCCACGTCGCCATGAATTTATTCTTGAACAATCGATTCGAATTGGCCAAATCGAGGATGGAACCCTTGTAAGTACGGTTTGGATTATTCTTTTTTGATTTTGTTCGATGCTGTTCTGTGATCAGATGGTTTTCGAGTGGAGTCTCCTTGATCGATCGACATATTCTTACGGATCGATTTCAGGGCGAAGCAAAGTATGTACCACGCCGTCGGCAATGCAACGGTCGTTTTCATCCGAGCTTTGATGACTTGCGAATCGGTATGTCCAATTTCGAACATTCTCGTCCTCTCCACGAAACCGGACAGCGGACAAATTATACTTACGGTCCGTTTCAGAAAGACATCGAGGAAGCCGCCCAAGTCACCAAAGAAGCCTCGCACGTTTGCGATCGATTTCGCCAACGCAACGGATACGGTCAGAATGCGTTCACGAAATTTGTCAAGGGTTCGGACAGATCGCTCTACACGGACGGTACGTATTGTGTGTTAGCTATCGAAATTGTTTCTTTCTGGAGAGCTTATGTTCGTTCAAGTCTGTTTCTATTTTCAGTCCAAATGCACGCGGAACTGTGCTACGCAGAGACATTGCTTCAACGAGCGTTGCTGACGTTCATTCAAGACGAGAATTTGGTCAGTTTCGTCAAAGGTGCCTTGAAGATAAGGGAATGTTACAAGTCGTACAAGTAAGTCAATGTTTCCGATCATCGTGTATAATTGAAAAAAGCCTACGAGTATCTTCTTCCCATCGCTTCAGGGAATGTCAGCGAATCCTGCTGGACAAGGATTGTTGGCCGAATCCGCGTAACGAGAAACTACGAGCTCATTTCGAATCGGGTGTTCGTATGGGTAAGCTGATTGCCTTTCTCTCACTTGTTACCGTCAACATCGTAATTGAAAGATATTTATCAACGCTTTTTTTAGGTATTGGCACATTCAATTTGATGATCTCCACGTTGCCCAGTCGAGTTTTACGCTTATTGGAATTCGTCGGATTCTCGGGCGACAAAACGAACGGCTTACAACAATTGGAAAACGGAAGCGCCAGCGCCGAGGAGACATTGCGCGGTCCGTTGTGTAGTTTGGTTCTTTTATCCTGGCATTTGATATTCTCCTATATCATCGGCAATGGGGACGCCGATTTGCCCGCGTGTCAACGAATGCTAGCGCCGTTGACTCGGAATTATCCCAAGGTGAGTAGGTAGAGATTTCGTATGAGTTTCCTTCAGCGAAGCTAACGAGCCTGTTGCAATTTCAGGGTTCGCTAGTCTTGTATTTCGCTGGACGATTCGAGGAGGTCCGTGCAAATATTCCGGAGGTAAGGAAATAGGTTTTGGTTCTTCCGGCATCCTTCTCAAGCTGACAGTGTCCGATCGATCCTTTCTAGGCCATCCGTCTGCTTCATCAGTCGATCGAATCGCAATCGGAATGGCGTCAATTTCATCACTTGTGCTATTGGGAGCTGACGTTCTGCTACTCGTTCGTTCGTCAATGGTCGAAGGCGGCCGAATACGCGCATAAGCTGTACGCGGAGAATCGCTGGTCCAAATGCTCGTACGCATACATGTCCGGAGTCTTCCTGTTGGCCAACGAGAATTCGGTGACGAGCGGTGGGAAAGGCAAAGGAGCAATCGAGAAGTTGCTCAAGTAAGTGAACCGTCTTCCTCGGGAGTCTTTCCCGGAGTGACTCGTGATTTTCCTTTCCAGGGAAGTGCCAATCCTCAAAGTTCGGATCGCCGGTAAATCGATACCGATGGAGAAGTTTTGCGTGATGAAAGCCGATCGATATTTCAAGAAAGGACGACTTCCATTAGCTCATTACGTAAGCGAAACATAAACCTCTTCTTCGGCTCTCGAATCAAATCAATACGGCTTTCCCGTTTCAGGAATTGCTCTACCTTTGGAACGGGTTCAGTATTTTGGGCAAGGATTCGAATCTGCTCAAGCCGGTTCTCGCCGAAATCGATTCCGTTATGCAAACTGGTAAGGGCTCCATTTTTGGTCAAGTGTCAGTAGTCAAAACTTCTTCTTTTTGCAGATTTGGATCCGGACGACTACTCTCTGGCTCTTCTGTTGAAAGCCATGTGCTTGAAACATTTGCAAAGTCCGTTCCAAGCCGAGCAATGTCTCACGGAATTGGTTGGCAAGTAAGAGCGACCGTTCGATCTTCGATGTTTTACATCTTTCGAGCTCAATGAATTTGTTTCCTCTTTCAGCGAGAAACGGGTCACCGACAATTACTACTTGATCCCGAGCGCCCTCTTCGAATTGTCGCTTTTGAAATTCCACGATTGCCACATGAAGGAGGCGAAGGAGTATTTGGCCAAAGCTCGGTAAGCTTGTCAGCCACTCGTCGATCTTGTCCATTTCTACATTCGCTTCTTCTTTTTCAGCACTCACAAAGGCTACGCGATGGAATCGAGGTTGCATTTCCGCATGCACGCACTGAGCGATCGTTTGAGCATGATGACTCCCGAATGAATACGATCGAAGGAATTTAAAACGAGGGCAGCTATGAATCCGCTGGTACTGTCGCGTGTCATTTCTCGTCATCTATTTTGCTCGTCACCACTGACTGGGTGCGTCGTCAATCTTTTACTCGTATTGTATGATAGTTTATGAATGATGTATTTAAGTGTTTAGGGGATTTTTTCCTTCGGCGGCTGTGCAAGCAGAAGACTGTATTTAGGAGATGTGCGATAATCATATTTTTTTGGACGAGGCCTCGGCGGAAGGTGCTTTGGCTGATTTAGTAAATTGTACTGGAAGCGGAGCTGAGAATTTTTGGAAAGTACAGGGACACTCAGGCTTTGAGTGCTGGAGGTATTTGGAAGATGCATTTGGAGGAGGACTCACCAAAAAGAGGCGAGGCTCAACTCTACCGAGTTGAGTCTCGCCTCTTTTTGTGACATGGAGGAAGAGCCTCCACGGATAAGCCAATGTGCAAATTGAGAGATAAGCTCATAGTGAATCCTTGATAAGCGATTCAAAATTTGCTCGATGAGTTCTGTTCTGGCCTGTGCAAATATTCATCAATGGCTGGGACTAGGCAAGAATGTAAGGAATCAATCGTCGGGGTTTTTCAAAAGATCCAGTCCCCGACCAAGAACAGAAATACACGGCTGATCATCTCAGGTGAGCTGCTTGGATCGCGGAAGACCGAACATGAATCGCGGACGCATGGATTTGAGGTGAGACACCGCAAAAGAGCTTCTACTTTCCATGTTTATGATCCGGAATCTCGAACCGCACGCACTCGTAGAAACCGCACCGCCCGCCGCCCACTCGCCGCGTATCAATCTTCCAGGCATCGATTCGATGGCTATTACACGAGCGAGCCACATCGTCACGGTAGCCGGCGAGGAATTAGGTCTCCAAGCGGGGTTGCTGGGGCCGCCACGAGTATATCCGCTCCTTCTTCGGGTTGCTAGCGACCACGTGCTTGGTGACGAGAGCGGCTCTCGATTCAAGCC
>JAQGCW010000069.1:0-17597 GCA_034700065.1 Mesodorylaimus bastiani | reverse complement strand
ATACCACCACCACCGACACTGGCTCCGTATTGATTGGATTGGTAATAATTGTGATGTTGACTTTGTTTATCCCGTTGGTAGAAATCGATCAATTTCTGCTGGAATTCGATGTCCTCCGAATCATTGGCGTTGGTGACCGTCATGGATGCGGACGTCGACCACGGCGCACCGACCGATGTCGTCAAACCACCGGATAGGTGTTGTTTCAATTGATCGCTGTCCAACGTGACGATATATCCTTCGTTGTGGTGATGTTGAGCGCTCGCCGACGAGAACGGCATGGCCGTCATGGATGCTTGATGATGGTGATTATTGACGAACGGTTCGACGGATATCGGATACAGCACCTTCGACGTTTGCGGATTCCATGTGGCCTGCGTATTGTCCGCGATCGCCACGGGCAACGTACGATAAACGGGAGCCGTTGTGCCGGCCGGCGGCGATGCCCCGTTTCCGGGACCGAGGCCCGGTTGAATGACGACGACGCTCGACGAGGAAGGTGGTCCTTGTACTAATATGGCCGACGGATGGCGAAGCGATGAGGCGGCTTGAGGCATTCTCGGTTGATGTTGCAACTGTTGCTGTTGCTGATGATGATGATGTTGCTGGTGTTGTTGTTGATGATGGTGATGTTGAATCGACGGAGGCGGTTGTGGCGGCGGTTGTTGTATGACGTAGGAGAAGGCTCGTTCCATTAGAGTCGGTTGACCGTCCGCCGACGATGCGGACGACGAAGATTGTTGAGGTTGGTGTTGGTGAGGTTGATGAGCGAACGTTGATGGCGACGACGACATCATCGATTGAGGCGGCAACTGCGGTGGTCGGTGTCCGGACGCATTCGATGTCGACGGGACCATGCCGCCGTGAAATTGATTCGTCGTCGAGTCCAATTTTCTCTTCTTCATCTCATTGCCGGCGAACATATTCGGGAAATGACCCGCGTGCGTTTTCCTCGCCGATCCGCCGTTGAGTGTTAAATTGCCGGGAATCGTCGAACCATCCACGAACGCTTGTGGATGCGGGCGAAATTTCTTGTCCGGAGATATCGAGGCGGCGTTGATCGACGAGGCTAACGTCGGCAATAACGGATTGGCGTCCAAAGGCTTGGCGGTCGAGCATTTCTTTTTCGCGCACAAGGCGTTCTGCGAGAAACGGCCTTCGAAGAATCGTTTATCCAAGCAGACGAGACAAACTTCGCAATCCGCCCCGCGGCATTCATCGCATTCGCCGCATCCCTTCTTGAATCTCGATCCCATTGCCTCGCGTAGTAATTTCGCTTCCAATACTCGAACGCATCGTCGCGCCAAGCACGATTGTTTCTTCACGCCCGGTCCGCCGAATTGTGGATTATCCTTGCAATAGACGCACGAACCGCACGCTTTGGCCAAACATCCCTCGCATACGCCGCAACGTTGAGTTCGACTCGCCGCCGCAGCTGCTGCTGATGCTGCTGCCGCCGACGCTGCTGCGGATGTCGGCGATGTCACGGATCCGGGCGAATGGTCTGGTGGCGACGCGTGCGACATGACGTTGAGATGATGATCTGCTGAAATTGGGGAAAAGTTCGTCAGTACTGTATCGATCAGACATGGATATTCACCTCCAAAAAAATTTGACCCCGTCCACTGATTTCTCACCTGTTACAGTGCAATGGAGCTTACAAAATCAAAACGACTGATTTAATCAAAACCTCATCAAAGACTGAATTCCTATTTCCCAATACTCGATCACCTGAGACAGATCGGCCATCTGATTCCCAACTAGGTCAAGTGACAAATCCAAGACACTGCACTGGAATCAGACTGTTCCACCAACCCCAAACCTACAATATTCAAGAAAACTTCAAAACCCCTGATACTCAAAGGAAACATTCGAAAGGCCAAACCCTTAGTTTGATGCGAAAAATTTCATGCAGCTGTACAAAAATTGCTCTACCTACATGATTTACTGGAGAGTTCATTCTATTCAAATTCTCACTGCTTGCAAGAACCACCTGATCATTCTAGGTCATGTACAGTGCTAGTTGTTTATGTAAAAACTGCTCTAATTCCTGGCACCAAAACTTCTAAGGCTTCAAGAAACAAAAACCTCAAAACTTCCACAGAAGAAATTAATAAAATCAAACCAATGAAAAATCACTCACCTCGATCAATGCGTCCGAAAATTTCTCTTTCGAAAACGTAATTTCCCTCCGAAATTCCTCGCTTGTCGATCCGAAACGTCAATTAATAAATTTTAAAATATTTAACGGCCCGGTCTTTCGACGAATTCTCGCCGATTACGCCGAATTTAAATAAAATCACCACCGATCGATCGTCTCCATTTGATTTTTGGATTTCGCGTTTCAGTCGATCGATCCTCGAAATTGTGATTGAAATCGTCACGAAAGCCGTCGTCGAGAAAGAAGCACCAATAAATTATAATTTTTTTCCCCGAAGGTTGGACAATTTTTATAGTTCACTTTGAAATTTTAAAACGGATCGTTTCCAAGGGCCTCAAAGGATAATAATAATTTTCATTCATTCTCGGAAGTGTATTATAAAAAAAAAAAATCGCGGCTGATTTTCAACTTTTTCAACTTTTGGCCTTCTAAATCCGGTCGGTCTTGTCATAAGTAGTCACTCTCAATAAAGTCTAGTGTACACTGGTAAACTGTAGTTTCAGATTTATTAGACTTGACATTCAGTATGAAATTAAATAAATTTTAAGTATTATTTCAATGAGCTTTTGTTATAAATTTGTTGAAGCATTAATTTTGAGACGTGAAATAGACCTTCGAGCGAACATTCAAAATAAACCTCAAACTCAAGTTTACAATATTCATATTTACATTTTCTTTTCCCAGATTTTCTCGTTCGTAGGAAAATCGATTCCCTCGTCGATCGATCGAAATTTCCGATCGAATCGTCCCGAATTATTGTAATTTTCGTCTTCAAACCTCGAATTCTTTCTTATTCATCGAATCAAACACGAAAAAATTATTTTATTATTATTTCTTCAAGAATGCGCGAAACGGGCGATCGACGAATGAACGTGGTCGGAAATTTCTTCATCGCCGGTATCAGCGGATCGGTGGCTCGTGCCGTGGTCAATCCGTATTCGGTGGTCAAGATTATCGGCGAAGTCGGCGCACCGGGCGCGAAGACGGGCCTCTTGGGCGGATTCTATTGGTTGATACGATCGCAAGGATGGAGCGCGCCGTTGACGAAAGGTTTGACGCCCGCCGTCATACGCGCATTTCCGCACGTCGGCATTCAATTCGCCGTATATAATTCGATAATTTCTCGTATCGATTTGGAGAAGAAACGTCGATTACCGTTGTCGATCGGAAAAGGAATCTCGTACGCGCCGATTTACGTCGCCGGCGGTGTGGCCGGCACGGTGGCCACGTTGGTCACTCATCCGTTGGACGTGGTGAAAGTACGTATGGTGGCCATGCCCGTGTCGAAACAACCGTATCACGGCATCGTCGATGCGTTGGGAAAGATCGTCGAGCAAGAAGGCGTCGTTCGTGGATTGTATCGCGGTTTGGTACCGTCGTTGGTCGGTAAGTTTCGAGTGCGCCATTTTTGTGGTTCTTTTGTATTTTACTTTTGCTTTTCTGAGGAGGATGCAAGAAGTTTTTAGGATTCTTAGCACTAGATCAATCGTGCTTCGCGAAATTGATCGATTTTTAAAGATTTAATTGCCGAAATTTTTGAAAATCGATCGCTCAATTCATCTTCAGCATTAAAAATCGATTGCTTTTATCAAGGACATGAAAATCGATTGTTTTCTTGATCATAACATAAAAATCGATCATTTTTTCATGCAGTAGATCAACAAGCATACAAGCATTCTCTTTCCTTTTCCAGGAGCATTCGCATTCGGCGGCGCCGCATTCACGTTTTGGGATATCGGCGACCATTTGCCTCAACGTACGGCACCGAATGGAAAAGCGTTCGTCCCGTTCGAATGGTTCCTCGTGCCGTGCGGTGCCTTGATCGGCGCCTCCGTCGTCACGCATCCGATCGATGTGATTCGTCGCAAGGTTATGGTAAGTTCCTTGTTGGATCTTTTCTCGTTTTGTCTAAATTACCGTGTTACCTCGAAAGCGCCCCCGATGGAGATAAAAGTTCGATCGACATCCAGGAGGGGATACTTTCGAGGTAACAACGGTAGTTGATAATCATTGACACATATAAACGTATTTTTCGCACCAATGAATGCATGATAGTCTGAACAGAATTCTTTCTAACGCGGGAGATCTTTCCAGTGCCCCACGAGTTTCGAAATTTCACGTATACGTTTGATTATTTTTCATGCTCCGTCTAGGACATCGATATAATGGTTCTTCCGTGTCAACACTCAAGCATCCGTAATGAAGTTTCGAAACCTTTCAAGCTACTAAGTGCCAACTTTGGTTTCCATTATATAGATATCGGCTGACATAATCAAAATCACTATGTAGAGCTCATCGCGATGAACAACTGTGTTGTTGCTGCATTTTGTCGGCATCCGACAGTTCGCGCTGTAAAGCACGTCAAACTTTGACTACTGTACTTTAATGGGCGAGCTGTCAGTGATTTCTAAAAGTGCGCAACACAAAATTTGGTGATCTCGAAAAGACCTACAAAACTAGATCCAAAAAGTTTTGGAAGTTGTTACAGTCCATCACGAAATATAGAGGCTTAAAATTTGCACCTTAGCATATAAATGGTATAGTGACACCGCCTGAGCATGGGTAAGAAAAACCTTGGTCTGCGATGATCCTAGACCGGGTATATACAAACGAACAGAGCGAAATTTCGTACTCGTCGGAGTCAGGATAATACCTCCCTCGAAAGCTGTACTCGAAACTGAAAGATTAGTTTTCTAGCTTTCACAAGTCACAATCAACACGTTTCGTTTACTAGTATTCCTCAGGCTTTCTCTCTTTCTCTTCTGATTTGATCTGATCTGATCTGATCTGATCTGATCACTTTCTTTCTCGACCTTTTTTCAGGCTCAAAGTCCGTATTTGCACAAGAACGGTTACGTGGATATTCGTTTCAATAACGTGCTCGAATGCGTCCTGAATACGTTCAAATATTCTGGCTTTCCGGGATTCTTATTCGGAGTTTTCGCCAATGTTTCTAAGGTAAGCAAAGTTTGTCTTTTTGTGATTTTTTTTTGGTTTTTTCTTGTTTTCTGTTGACTGTTATCTGTTTTCTGTTGTCGTTTTGTCTTTCTGTTCTTTTTTTTGCTGTTCTTTTGATTCCTTTTGAAAATTCCTCTGTCCAGATCTCTACTTTTTGTTGATTTTTCTCTTTGGCTGACCTTCTTGCAGCCGACAATAAAATAATTCTCTTCTTCCTTTTTCAGGTAATCCCCCAATTGGCCGTGTTCTGGGCATTGTCGAAAGGAATGCAATACGGTTTGTACGGAAGCAAGAAGCAACAAACTGCCAAGCATTAGTTCAGTTTCGTCATGGTAGGTATGTATTCATTAAAATTTAGTGGTTTTGCTTCCTTTTGATCGATCTATTATGTATTATTGAATTTGAGCGAAGTTAGTGTCAGAGTAGAAAAGTTTTGGTCTGCTTTTGATCTTGTTTTTTTTTAATGAAGACTCAACGAATTTCTACCCACGGATTCAATTTTATTCTTCCATTATCATATTTTCAATTTTTTCTTTTTTTAACTGATTGTTACATATTCGAAATAACCCCGTGGGTCCACCCAACCTCATCCGGCATAACTCACATATCCATTTCCACAACAAAAAAAAAACCTCAATTCCTGTAAACCACACACCAAAGAAAGAAAACTCCAAGAAAGGGGAAAATGTACAGTAGATCAAAAACAAAAAAGAAGCAAATACGATAAACATAAACTTGGGGTTAAAAATCGATGCACATTTTGAAAAACAGTTATTCAACAGATGAATCGAAGAAAAAACGCTTACCTAATCAAAATTTCCAAAAACAAATTTCATTAATAAAAGAGCAAAACTACCAACCGATTCACTAATTAAAAGAAAAATGATCAGTTTAATGAATTAGGCATGATTTAAATATAAAACTAACTTGGGAAACAGACAGAAAAAAACAGAGCCCCTCGACTAATGTTCCCAAAAAATTATGATTCATATATAATTAATCAACGAAGAAAAACGCGAGAAACCTCACCTAATGTGGAACTTCTCAAATATAACCACGTCCAGGAAATCGGCTGATATTTTTCAATCGCCGTGATCAATTGCTGATCGAAGGCTAAAAATAAGATACGTATTCATCAAACTGAGTACTTATGATTCTGAAACCCATTACTTACTTCATCCTCGTCCTCATCGCCGTCTTCCTCCTCCTCGTCTTCTTCTTCCTCCTCATCGTCGTCCAACGAGGCCAACATCTCCTCGGCGGTCATTTCGGCATTCGGTCCATCTCCGCCGCCAACGCCGCCGCTCGCTCCACCGCCGACCGTGTCGCTGACTGAATTCTGGCGTTGATTCGCCCATTGGATTGTCAATTGACGTTCGCGAAATTGAGCTCCGTTGGCCAAAGCCTGAAAAAGAAAAGATCCGTCAAAAAAGGAAAAAAGGAACAAGGAATCAAAATGGAAGTTAGACTTACCGTTTCAGCCTCCCTCCTCGTCTTGTAGACGACGGTGGCGCGGCACGCTTGAGGATCGCCCTTCGTATGATGGAACTCGATATCTTCCAACATCCCGTAATGTTGCAAATGTTCGATCAACGCGTCCTTCTCGTCCGTTTGAAATCCGCCGATCGACAAATTGCGCGGTCGTTTGTCCAACACGGCCGTTTCGGGTGCGAAACGTTTCTTCGGAGCGAAATGGCCCGGCCCACCGACGCCCGGTTGTCCCGGAGCCCCACCGCCGGCTCCCAATTGTTGTCCTCCTAATCCGCCGCCGCCCATCGATGGCATTGTCATCGACGATAATTGAGCCAACGAAATCGTCAATTCCGAACGCAACGAATTCAATCGACGTTGCAAATCGCTCGTATCGCCGCCCGATTGTTTTTGGCGGATCAATTCCAATTCCGTGTCCAAAACTTCCTTTTCCAACTGAAACGAAAAGGAATTTTTATTCCCTATACTAGAAAATACACAAAACTCGAAGGCACTCACCGCCTCTTTCGATTTCATGCTCGGAGTCGCCGATTGTTTCGCCGCTTTGGACAAATCCTCCGTCGATGACTTTATCGTCTGTTCCAATATTTTGATAGTCTGAAACAAATTTAATAATTCAGTCAAAGCTCACTGTCAGCCAAAACATAATAAGACCGAAAGAATCTTCACTCACCTTCAAGATTTCCTTCTTTTGAGCCGCATTCGTGCATTTCGTGTATTGAACCATCAATAATTTTTGTTGTTCCAATTGCTTTTTCACGAGATCGGATTTCGCTTTTTGTAATTCCAATGACTTTTTCATGGCTTCCTGAAGAAAGAAGAAAGCGATTCCAATTACTCACGATCGGTTCGATGAACAATTTTTGAAAGAAACTACTACCACAACTCACCTGCATTTTCTGCTGCTTCTTCAACATTTTCGGATGAACCATCGGCGGCGCCTGTTGTTGTTGTTGAGCCACGGGGCCCGTGGCCTGCTGGCCTTGAGGAAACGCCGGTTTCTGCGCGGCGATCGACGGTGATGGAGGCGTGCTTGGAGCCGAACCACTTCCGCTTTTCTCGATCGACCTCCGTGTCGAAGCAGCCGCCAATGCGTCCGGATTGTAAACTGTACGCGTCAGATTGCCACTGGTCGATAAAACGACGGCCTGAAAGGAGGAAGGAGCCATTCATAGATTCGGAATTCAACCAGAAAGAGTTCAAAATATACTAAAAAGTCCAAAAATTTGGAAAATTAGACTTACCCGATGATTTCCATCCTCTCCGGAGGGTTCGTTATTGGTCAATCGATACCTGTTATCGCCGCCGTGAGCATTCGGAGGTGCTCCCAAACGATCCTTGATCGACGGTTTCGTCGGCGATGGCGCAGCAGTAGTGCCGGACGAAGTACCAGCTTCGCCGGCAGCGCCCGCGGCAGCGTTCGATTCCTTATCGTGCCAGAATATCTTGACAAATCGATTATTCAATATGGGCGCGGTCGATTTGTAGGCGGAGACGGCTTGCGAACGAGTAGCGAACGTGATCAAAGCTGCCTCCGGATCGTTCTCGTAGCGAACCTGAAAAAAATGCAAAGTAGAAAAGAACGTAGTTATCAGAAGGTCAAAAGAAGTCAACAAGATTAAAGACAAAAAGAGAAAGAAAGAAGCAATATATCTTACCTGCATATTGACGAGATGACCGAACTGGGCGAAATGCTCGTTCAATTTCGATATGGTATTCAAATGGGACGGAATTCGTCGAACTTCCAACGTGCAATTATTCTTGTCGTACGGTGCTGGCGCACGCGGACCGCCCATTTGCCCGCCAGGGCCGCCGCCGAACGGTCGTTTGCCGCCGAAGTGAGGACGAAACGGAACCGTGGAAGACATAGGCACCGGAGCCGCGATCACAGTCCGCGTTTGATCTTGATTGGCCACGACGACAGTGCTGCCAGTCTGCCCGGCAGCCGACGGTAGCCCAGGACGTTGAACCATCATTGCGCCGGGCGGCGCGCCCATGGGCATTGGTACGGGCATCGGAGCTCCTGGCGGCGCGCCCAACGCGTTCGGTGGTTGCGTCATATAATGCATCGGCGGCGGTTGTTGAGTCCACATGGGCGGCGGATGGCGTGGCGGTGCTCCCGGCGGACCGCCCATTGCGCCGGCGTACGGCGGCGGCGGTCGATTATAGCCCGGTGGTGGCACGACGGCCGAACTGATCGACGGAGCTTCGGGATTGTAACCTTCGGCTTGATACGACGGAACCGAGTCCATGCCGGGCGGCGGCGGATGAGCGCCCGGTGGCCCCGTTCCATAGCCGGGCGGTGGAACGGCGAAATTCGGCGTGCCTCCGGGTGTCGATGGCGGTTTCGCCGCTGAGCCGCTGTTCACTGAAACAGAAAAGAGTTTCATTGTACATCGGGAGATCAACAATTCACATTCAAAGCAGTAAGGAAAACGAAAAAGAAATCATAATTAATAATGCTTACTCATGGTCGGTGGTAAATGCTTACTAGAAATCATGGTCGGTAAGGCGATATCGTCCACGACAACCGGATCGGGGCCGTGATCGTACGGGCATAAATCGCCGCGCATGCAAAATCCTTTTTCTGAAACAGAAGAATATTTATACTGATTAAAAAATTCGAAAGAAAAGGTTTAGAAAAATCAACTTACCATCGAAATCTCGACATCGCATTTTCTTCCGTTTCTTATCCGATTTATCACCATCGTTACTTCCACCATCGCTGTCGCCACGATCAGTTTTCCGCGAGGTACTTGCTGAAAAATAAAGCAATATTATTTGTCTGTCGATCAATTAGCCCAGATACAAATAAAGATCCAACTCTTACCTTTACTCCTCGTACTGTCCGATTGTCCAGACGTAACAGCCGCCGTCGTCGTGGAAGGCGTGGAGGTCGATAAAGGCGATTTCCTCGATCGATTACTGCGATTCTCCTTGTCCAGATCTCTCCTCGGATAATCTTTGGATGACGACGAGGACGAGGAGACCGGTTGACGTTGATCGTTGTTGTTCCTTCGATCACTACTTCCTCCGCCACCGCCCGATCGAGACGATGATGACGGCGGTGCGCCGCCGCCGCCCGTTCGATCTCGGCTCCTCGATCGCGATCGATGATCGTTCCCTCCACCGCCGCCGCCGGTCGATCGATGGTGATTACTCGGACTGGGCGATCGTTTTCGTCCGCTTCGACTATTCGATCGTGTTGGACGCGCGGTAACCGACGACGAACCCGATCGAGATCCGCCGCCGCGAGCGCTCGATGTCGAATCCGTTATCGACGTCGAGGTGACAGCCGTCGGCCATGGTTTTTGAGCTGCCGCAGCGCCGGCTGTGGTGTTATTGGTCGTCGAGGAAGTGGTCGGAGAGATGACTGGAGGCGTCACCGAATCCATCGGTTTATTCGTCGACGCCAAATAGGTTCCATCTTTGATCGCAGAAAATAATCGATCCACGAACGGTCTCGTTTCTGAAAATTAGAGAACCGAATGACAAAATTTGATAAAGGAAGCTCGAGAAGCTCAAAAATTACGAAAATGAAACAGAAATGACGAACAACAGAAAAAGAAACCTGAAAAATGAATCGACGTACCTTTTTGCAAAAATACGTCCAACTGTTCGACGCAGAAATCTTTCAAATCGTGTTCCTGTTTATCCTTTTTCAATAGCGCCATTACGTATTTGGCCAAAGCCGCCGGATCCGCATCGCATCTGAACCATTAACAGCAAAGATTTTAGAAGACCTTTCATAAATATTATCGTATGATCATACATAAATCACAATTAAAAAAAAATCGGTAAAATTATAAAAAAAACAGCGAAATATTTAAAACCTTTGAAGAAACTCAAAAACTTCAAAAACTAACAGGAAAACTAAAAAATCTCGACAAATCAAACCCAAATATCAAAAACATCCTAAAGAATTTCAACTTACATCGGTAGCAAGGTCGTCGTCAACCAATTTCGCAAAGCGTCCGGATTTTCGATGTTGATAATCATTCTTCTTGAATTTTTAAATAAATTTTCTAATAATAACAATAATAGTAACTTTTTGATCGAATGTTGAGATCGTTGTTTTCCCGAGTTCAAATCTCCAATCAATCGATAAATTCTCTTTTCGAAACGTACGAAATCACGACGCTTTTTAGAAGAGACGAAAAAAATTCGGAAAATCTTCACTCTTCTGCCATGTTTATGCAAATTTTCGTGCATTGCGCACATTTTTCGCAAAACTAATTTTGATCTGCAATAGAAACACATCAATTCTGCGGGAAAATTAAAATTGAAATCCAAATCAACCTTCAAAACAACTCCGTTTTCTTCGCTTGAACTTTATCAAATTTCTCTCCCTATCACTTCAGATTTTTGAAATCGAGAAAGTCCCCTGGATGTCCTATTTATTTTGCTAGTAACCCTTGCGCTTGTCTTATCAGTTGAAACTTTCGAATGCACTTTCCGAAGGACCGAAGAAGAAAGTTGGTCTAGCGCGAGAGTTTGGCCTAGATTCATCTGTTCTCAGCTGACTGATCGTGAGAGGTTTGCGCGAGAGGACATTTTGGCAGTGCTCATTTGCGCGAGGTTTTGAAAAGAATTTTATCACAAGTGAGAGGAAAAGTGCGAACCGACTGCTCGCCACGAGAGCAGGTGCTCGAATGAGTGCGCCCGAGGGTCTAGGGTGTCTAATGTCTACTGTACTTTACACTTCGCTGGACGCCGCCCTGCGCCTCCCACTTTCACTTTACACTCTCACCCGTCCTGCGACTGTTCGCTTCTCGCGGATGCCTCATTGCTCTTTTTGCCCTCGTGGCATGCGGTCGGGTGTCTTTGATGCTCTCCAATGTTCCACTTTACACTTTCGCCTGGCTGCCGCCCTGCGCCGCCCATTTTCACTTTACACTCTCACCGTCCTGCGGCTGTTTGCCTCTCATTGTCTGGCCGCCTCATTGTTCTTTGAGCCTCTCGCGGTGTGCGGGCGGTTCCTTTTTGTACCTACTCTTCTTCTATCCCTTGCGCGATTAGCTATCGATAGGAAGGCCCTGCTGCAGTCTTTTTTTTTTACCGAAACTGCTGTTAGGATCTCTCGTTCCTGATTCCAGAGGATCAGTTGGGGAACTCGGTTTGCACCGAACACGCTGCTTTCCCAGATTTCCTACCACTCCTCCTACCCCATCACAGAATTCCAAGGCCTTTTCATTCCTTCGATGTCTGCTCGCGGGCGCCACGACGCCTCCCAAATGATCGTGACTGCGCGCGATCGTCTGTCTGACGCTTTTACGTAGGCTTCGTGTTTCTTTGGGCCTACATTAGGACTCGTGCGCGCATCCCCCGTTTTCACCATTGCTCGTTCGTTTTCGTCCGTTCTCGTTCCTTTCGTCTCCTCGTATCAGTTCATTTTCGCGTGTCGTCGCTCTCGATCCTTCGTCTTCTTTTCTCTTTTCATCGTCGCCCGCGCCACGCCCTTTGTAAAACGCCAAAAGTCCCTAGTTTGGAAAGAGCAATCTTTCTTCCTTCTTTTGTTGCTGGGAAAGAGGAACTTTCGGTTTGGTTTTTTTTATCGATTGTTGGGTTAGAGATTGTGCAATTTTTTTCCATCGTCATTCGCGGACTCTGAAGTTCCCATTTTACTCTTATTGTTTGTTTGAAAATTCCTGATCAGTTTCTCAGTCCCTTTTACAAGAAATTGGCGCGATTTTTCATCCCTCATGCCGCGTTTTTTTCGTGTTTTTTTTCTTCAAAACTTTCCATTCCTAATTTTCCTTTTTTCCTCTTCAGAATTATTTCGAAATTCCAATCCAAACGACGACGGATATTGGGTTCAACAAATTACCGATTATTTTTTCGCTCAATCCCTTGGCAAATCTTCTCGGATCGATCATCAATCAGTGGCGACCAAATTTTTTCATCGTTCAAAAGTTATTATTCGAACCGAATCCTTCGAAAACGATGGCCGGCGTTTTCGATATCGAAATTACCGAACAACACGATCAGGATAAGATTTCTGACGATGAATATATCGACGTTGCCGACGTAAGTACCGATGTTTTTCCTTTTTTTCTTGATTTTTGGATAGACTGTTTGGTTTGTTTGTTGATGATTCAGTTGATTCGTGGGCGATTTTTTTTCGCTTTTCAATCCATGAAACTGAACCAAGATTTCTTTTTTTAGGGTCAAATCAGCGCTCCGCCGCCGAGTTCGTCCTACATGTAAGTACCGGTTCCTTATCGTTTTAGTTTTATGTTCTTGGTTTCAAGTTTTTCATGAATCCAACCACTTTATACAGCGACAGCCAAAATGTGGAATCGATCGTCTTGCACGAAGGCAACGTCAATCCGCCGAATGTCAAATGCGGTCCGCAAGATTTCCAATTATTGAAAGTTTTGGGCAAAGGAGGATATGGAAAAGTATTTCAAGTACGAAAAATATCCAATCCGGATTCGGGGAAAATTTTCGCCATGAAAGTATTGAAGAAGGCGACAATCGTGCGTAATCAAAAGGATACGGCTCACACGAAGGCCGAGCGAAATATTTTGGAAGCGGTCAAGGTAAGCAAGCGAGTTTCGTCTGTTTCTTCTTTTGTGTTATGTTCTTTCTTTGTTTTAATAGTTTTTGTGTTTTTTGTGTTTCTTTTGCGTTCTATGTTTCTTTTTCGTCTTTTGTGTTTTTTGTTATTTGGCTCCTTGGTTCTTCTTTTGTGTTTTCCTTGTCCCTCTTGTGATCAGGGTTTTTCAAAAATCTAAAATATGGTTCAATCCTTTTTTTAGAGCCCGTTCATCGTCGATTTGATGTACGCTTTTCAAACCGGCGGGAAATTATATCTGATTTTGGAATACCTCAGCGGTGGGGAATTATTTATGCATCTGGAACGCGAGGGAATTTTCATGGAGGATACGGCTTGGTAAGTTCGATCAATTTGGCTTGCTGTTT
Source organism: Mesodorylaimus bastiani (assembly GCA_034700065.1). Taxonomy (NCBI): domain Eukaryota; kingdom Metazoa; phylum Nematoda; class Enoplea; order Dorylaimida; family Dorylaimidae; genus Mesodorylaimus; species Mesodorylaimus bastiani. Next base: position 4,063 of record JAQGCW010000069.1, on the reverse strand, counting down.
CTAATTTTGTTGAAGTTAAACACTCACGTTTCTGATTTTTAACTTCACTTTAACTTGTGAAAGAAGTATTTTTTAAAGTACTTTAACTGAACTAATTTGAAAAGTAACTGAAAAATTTTCAAAAGTTACTTGATCTTTTCCATTTTTCAGTTTCTACTTGTCGGAGATCATCTGCGCCTTAGAACATTTGCACAAGGAAGGGATCATTTATCGAGATTTGAAACCGGAAAACATCCTATTGGACGTGAAAGGTAAGAGAATCTTTCATGTTCAGTTCTGGAGCTGTTTTGTAAGGTATAAAAATCTTCTTTCAGGCCACGTGAAATTGACGGATTTCGGCTTATGCAAGGAGTCAATCGAAGGCGACGCAATGACCCACACGTTTTGCGGTACGATCGAGTATATGGCTCCGGAGATTTTGATGCGTACCGGTCACGGGAAGGCCGTCGATTGGTGGAGTCTTGGTGCCTTGATGTACGATATGCTGACCGGAGGGGTAAGTCGAAAATAGTTTCTGCTTCCTGATTTCATTGCATTGGAGAGATAAAAGTTATCTTTTGTTTTAGCCTCCCTTCACGGCCGAGAATCGAAAGAAAACAATCGATAAAATATTGAAAGGAAAATTAACTTTACCGCCTTATTTGAGCCCGGAAGCGCGCGATTTGATCAAAAAGGTAAGCAAACGTCTGGTTATCACGAATTTCGGATGTATTCAATCGAATTATTCTTCAGTTATTGAAACGACACGTTCAAAGTCGCCTCGGAGCTGGACACGACGATGCCGAACCGATTAAAGCTCATCCGTTCTTCCGCAATTTGGATTGGGCCGATGTTTACGCTCGTCGTTTGGATCCGCCGTTCAAGCCCAATATCGTAAGTTGTTTTTTTATCGAGCAGTCTTGCTTGCAGGTTTTTAAAAGATTCTTCTTGTTTTCAGATGAGCGAGGAGGACGTTAGTCTGTTCGATACGAAATTCACCAAAATGACTCCGGTCGATAGCCCGTGCGATTATTCGTTGTCCAGAAGCGCTAATTTGGTCTTCGAGGTAAGCTTGATTGAAAATTTACTTTCGGAAAGGATTTAATTTGAGTTTCTGACTTACTCGAATCGAATGATCTGACTTGGCTTAATCGGATCCATCCTAATTATGAGACTGATTACTTTCCGTTTCAGGGTTTCACCTATGTGGCCCCGTCGGTGTTGGACGATCCCGATCGACCGTCGATGGTTCGTCCGTCCCAACGTTCGCCACGTAAACCGGTGCAAAGCGCGAATAGCGAAGATAATAATTTCCCCACAGCCGCTCAAGCGTTGGATTACGGAGAAGCAATGGACACCACGCCGACTGCTCCCAGGTGAGTACTGTACTGTAATTTAAATTTTAAAATTTTCTTGTTGTTTTGACTTATGGCAGGGTATTTAGCAGCTTGTTTCATGCATGCCTTTGGTGCTAGAGCTTTGTGTAGCTTTTCTAACGCTAATGGACGCAACACTAACACAAGTTGACAGTCTAAGAGACAATTTGGGCATTCACTGCTGCTGCTTTGCATATTTTTATGGAGGGTAGAGAAGATTTTAGTTGAAGCAGAACTCTTTTGTGTAGTAAAACTGATGGGGTTGGGAAGTTGGGTTCTCCTCTTATATGATTTTGTGTGTTTACTGATAAAAGTCAAGTTATTGAGGTAGATGATAATAATTTTTAAGTTTTTGTTTGAGCATGATAAGCCGTAGATAGATTTTTGAAACAGTGCTGATCGAATTTTCACTTACAGTGCAATTTGCATGGCGTAATCATTTTTGTTTATGAAGCAGACTAAATTTGGACATAAGTATGAGCTTGGCACGAGTAAGGCAGGCTGTACATAAATGGAAACAAGAATATAATGCAGACAGACGCATCTCACGTTAGCCTAATGATAAATTCGGATTTCATTCACTTTACACCCTAAATTAGGTTTTTTTGGAAAAAAAATAAAAATTTGAAACTTTATTTATGACGAAACCATGAATCGTTCCTCTTGTCCCATCTCATACAGGTCGCGCAACGATTCCCCGTCGACCAATCAGTTCAATCAACGTCTTCTTCAACATCAGCAACCGCAACACGGTTCTACATCCTTATTTCAACTGCATTAATTAATTAATTATCGAGCGAGCACAAGCTATTTTTCGATTCTTTCGATCCGGTCCGGCAGCATTTTGGGAATGTTGTATGCGGATAGAGACGCTCGGTTCGTCCAGTCCGTAACATGGTTTTTTTTTTGTTTTTCTTATTCTCCCCTTTTGCTTTTTGGCTTTTTCTTTTTTTTCTTCTTTTTGATATGGCGTTTAAAGTTGTCTTTTTATGTGTATTTGGACTTTCTTTTTTCGAGCGTTAATGTTGAGAACAATTGCTTTGTTTCAGTTATTTCTTCTTTTTTTGGGATTTTTTCACGTTTTGAGAGGGAAGTTAAACTTTTTTTAATTAATTACAGTAATTTCAATTAATTAATGGAGGCCTTCCTTTTTTCTCTCGTCCGCCCGCCAGTCAGCTAGCCCGCCCGCTTATCAGCAAGCAGCCCGCCCGCCCCAGCTAGCAGCTTAGAAATTTAAACCTAGCCTTTTTCTTTTTTTATTTTCCCTTTGTTTTTTATTTCAATTCTCCAGAACATTGATATGAATGTTCTAGAAATACGCCAGTTTCGTCGACTTTCTCGTCCGAAGAGAATCGTCAACGAAAAATGACGCCCAATCAACCGAGCACGACGGCATTCGTTGCTGGAGGCGGTTTTCGCGAACACTTCAATTCGAAATTGGTCAAATTGAAAGATAAATTAAAAGGTAAAGGGATTAAGGAACAAAAGGAGTAGATTTTTGTAAGCTTCGGGGGTTTTTTCAAATTGATTTTTGAGACTAGGCGGTTTCAAAATGAACAATTTTTTGGATAGGGTCGATGTTTTTTGGATTTGAGGATTTGAATAAGGTTAGAATATTAGATGGTTCTTATCCTGATTTTGTTTTTGGTTTGATTAATGATTAGCTAAATAGTTTTGGATTTTTCTTTTTTCTGGTGCGCGCAAAGAAATGGGTTGACTTTTTCTTCTTTTTTCGATTCGGCTTGCTGGCGGGCGGAGAAATTTAAAAAGAACTTTTTGGTTTTTCTTTTTTGAGAAGTAAGGGCGGGGAGTTTTTAGGAAATACGTAATCTTGAACTTGTTTTTTTTTTTGCTGGGTCTTTCTCTGGAGGTAACATTAAAAAATAATAAGATAATTAGTGTAGCACCCTAAGGATAATTGCACTCGCATTTCGGCGCATCACAACACGGAATAACTTTGGGATTGAATTTACCCAATTGCTTCTCCACGGGTCGAATCGATTTCTTATGTTTCTCCACCAGTACCTTTACTTTATTCCAAATCGGTCGAGCTCGATCGTCGGTCAACGGATGCTCCTCGTACGGATCCGTATCCAAATCGAACGTCAACGGTGGATCGTCGTGCGTGCGGAGATCGCCGTCCAGACACAATTGTGCCGCGTAATAATCCTTGCTCGGTCGACCGTCCTTGGCGCAATATTTCGCTCGATCCTTCGTGATGTCCAGATCGGGCGAAGTGAGTAAATGCAATTTGTAATTTCGATGGCGAATCGATGCGAGCTTCTCGTTGCAATAGAAGAACAATGTCCGTTTGTGCAAGTTCGAAGAGGCGGCGGCGTTGGCGTTGAGCAATTCTCGATGAGCGTCCAAACCGTCGTACGTGCGATCCGTTGGGAGAGAGCCTGAAAAGGTATGGTGTCGTTTCACAGATAGGATGGAAAGAACCGTCCGCGCGGCGCGACTGATCGATCGACACTCGAGTCTCCATGGACGGGCGTTGGAGCGTAAAGTGATCGCCGACGAAATGAGAGCAAAGCATCGGGTTAGGATGTGACGATGCCTCCTAACCCGATGCTTTGCTCTCACTGCATGCGGTCGGTTCCCCCGCGCCACAAATTCACAAAATCGACTCACCTCCGGCCAACGTCACCAACGACGGTAGTAAATCCAAGCTCGACACGATCGCGTCCGATACGCCCGGCTCCACG
>JAQGCW010000068.1:0-17646 GCA_034700065.1 Mesodorylaimus bastiani | reverse complement strand
CAATGAGGCGAAGAGATGATACGAGGATCATTATGCAGTCGCAGAATATGTTTTGAATGAACCATATTCGGTGATCGGGACTTGAGAATTGAGTTAAGAATAAACTCTTCATGAGATGTGTTTGTTCCTTTCTTCATATTTCTGGAACAGTAATCCTTTGATGTTAAATTCCCAAACCGGTCACCAGCCATGCAGAAATGATCACGGACTGCTCAATCTTCTTTCGATCATTCGTTAAAAATATAATTATAGTGTTTATAAAATCATCACGAATACTTGTCTTTCTTGCCTACCCATATATTGCGCACTATATTTTTCACCATATTTACTATACTTTAGTCTGACTATTAGCGCGAAATTTAACATACAGAAAAGTGGTGAAATTCGAACTTTTGAAAACAGTTTCCAACGTGAAAATGGGATATCTCGCACTTTCATCTGCTTTTGTTTTTTTCTATTAGAATATAGGAGATAACAAACGGGCAATTTTTTCGACCGTGAGCTATCGAATGACGTATCCGACATCACTGTACATCTTTCAGCTCGACCTGCAGCCTGATAACCTTTGCATCATACTGATCAGCTTTGACTTCTTCGTCGTTCCCTGCCTGCATTTATATTGCAAAAACATACAGCCTGTACAGCCATGATGAAATTTGGCATACATGCGGGTCGAATACCGTGTTACTCGGAAGTGTCCCGAAGAGACAAAAAAAATTGATCAACCTCAAGGAGAGGACTCTTTCGAAATAAAACCTTCAGAGAAAAAAAACCTGGGCATAGTTTGAGCCAAGAAACACTAAAATTTCCTGCAAAAATGCTGAAATTCGTCAGATTTTCGATTAAATTTTTTATCATATCATAGATCATAGAAATTTTGATCCCTTGTCGGACTGGTCACTAATAAACCAATGATGGTCACCAAATTATTTGGATTATCTTACATTGTACAGGTCTAGCGTGAATAAGACCATCGGGGTATTCCTTTAAAAGGGAGAGTCTTTTGAAGAATACGGTAAGCGATCCTCTTAATTCAAGGGCCTAACGACGCTGACCTTCTGGTTCAGGGTCGGGGGGAGGGGGGATGGCGTGTGCCCGATTAGCAGCAGTCCTTCAGCAAGCATCACACATAGAGGACTTGCACTTTAGCGATAAACAATACGATCTTTGATCCTTCTTCTTTCTTGAAGATTTCTGCCGCTTAATTGAGCAGGTGCTGCTTTGGATCTTCTGAACCTTGCCGCTCCTAGCGCTATAAAAGAAACGCAATGCGGCTCGTTTGCTCAATCTCGAATTGGTTTTCGAAAAAGTTGAAGCCTAATTCAACCGGCATTCGAGAAAACGAGAAAATGATCCGATCGTTCATACTGTTAGCAATCGGCATCTTCGTTGGTGCAAGTAAGTCTCCAAGAGTATCCACTGAGAATGAGCCGTCTAATGTTCCGTACGATTTACAGACGCCCTGACCGAGGACCATCATGAGAAGCCATGTCCTACGCCGACTCTGAGTAAATCTATCTACAATTTACAGTAATAAAAATAATAACGGGCACACTTACATTTTAGTTCCACTCCATCGCTTGTGGAGTGGCAAATATAACAACCACGCATTCTCGGTGGAAATCGGCCACTTCCTGGCAGCCATCCTAACGCCAGATCATTACATTTACAATGGACTACCCGGCTATGTTGCAACGAATCCTCGCGGATGTGGCGACAAGAAACTGACGCCAATCTACTACCTGCACCGACCGGCGCAGGGGAAAGCTGATCATTTATACACGCAGAGCGTCAACGAAGTGGAGACATCGGTCAAGAATTTGGGATACGTTAGTGGGGGTGTGGTCTTCTACTGCTCGAGCGCTCCAGATCCCGATTGTGGGGCCACTGTCCCATTGCAGAGGTGAGCAGAATGCAAACTGCCTGAGTTCTCGCGAGATGTATTGTCGCCAGCATTTTCTCGTCAGAGCAAATTGGTACCCTGCAATTTCAGATACCTTCGACATGGAGCTCATCACTTCTACGGGAGCTTGGACGAAGGCAACAAATATATCATCGGACCAAAACATGGCACCCACGAAGGCGTCTTGTGTCATATTTGGGCAGCCCCTCCGTCGAAGATCGAGCAGCCAGCGGCTTGAGGCGAAGAGATGTCGCGAAGATGATTTTTGGAGTCGCAGAATGTGTATCTTGAATATTCGGAGATCGCGACTTGAGAATTGAGAATTGAGTTGAAAAAGGCTCTTCATGAAATATGCTTGTTCTCTTCGTCAATGAGATTTAAAAAACCACCAGCCAGAATAATGTCCTACGTTTCAGAAATGTTAATGCTAATGATAATGATAGGGTTCTGAAATCCTGGAAGGTGTCCTTTGTTGTCAATCCTTTTGTATGAAGCTAACTTTCGCTTCCCACAGTAAGATTAATGCGGGCAACATCGGGACACGTAAATATTCCATAACACAAGGGTCGTATACCGTAAATACTCATTTAGTTTCCCCTTCAAATAGTTCCCCTCTAAAACCACATCGATTTAACAATATCCCCCTCAAACAGTCTCCCCGGGGACATTATTCGAGATGCCTCAACTCCAAACATTGTGTGCATTTCGTGTTTTGGATAGAAACTGTCGCTGCTGAGAGAAATCTTGCTTCAACTGATAACTGATTGCTGATTTTAACACCTAATGCCCATGTTTTAGCAAAAAATTAGACTTTTAGCTTTGATTTTGACCAAAAAACTGCTCAAAAATCTCGCAGCTTCCTTAAAATTGGCATCCATTATATAATTTTCCACCTCAAATAGTTTCCCCCTCGTTTAGTTTCTCCCACCAGACCTCGATCGAAATAATAATTTCCCCGGGTTCTTATTTGCGTATTTACAGTAATTCAATATTTCGTACAACAATAACTAAGGGAAAATTTACTTCTACAACGCGGTAAGAATTGGAAGAGATGCGTATGTATATCGAACTCGGGAGCGAGTAAGGTCATTCGCTGTTGAAGGAAACGGTGCATAGAAATGTCTCTGACCTATGGATCAGTTACCCGGAAATGCGCAGCTCTTGTGCAGAGGTCAAAGTGAACGCAAAGGAAGCCCGGAACTGATAACTTCGTCCGCTGAATACTGTAAATCAACAAATTGTTGGTGGTACGAAATTTTGGTGGATTTGGTGGTTTGTCATCGGATCACCAAAATTTCGTTCCGCCAACCTGCCAAATGCAAAACATATAGAAACTTTCGAAAGCCAAAAACATTAATATTTCTCATCGAATTCCAGCTCCTTATCCTTTCTCAAGCTCCTTAGTATCGTCAAATCTCACCTCCTTCCTTTCTCTCAACTAAACGTTCCATTAAAGCAAGCTAGTACGTCCATATTAAGCGATACTAATTGAAGTCGCATTCAAAACCATGATATACTTTTGTCATGAGGGCCAAATACCCTCCCAACTCCCCGGTCGGAAAAATATAAAAGGGGTGTTGATATCAGAAGGTATCCACTCCGAAAAAAACATATGTGAGTAATGCACTTTCGCATTATGTTTCTTTATCAGAGTGCATTAAACGCAATATTTTATGGAATAGATGGTATAGAATTGTGCAATTTTGTTATGTGTTTTCTGTCTTTTTGGTAGGGAAATTGCTGAACATAGTGTTTTATCAAACTGATAATTCACAGCGCTGGCACATTGTATGATCGTTAGATCATCGTCGGATAGCCGCGCACTGCGCCGGATCTTCAAGTGCAGTGGCATCCTTTGCGATCTCTCTAATCCAGTTCGATAACCTTCTTCCGCCCAGCAGCATTTCCTTCTGAATCATTTTCTTCTACGCAATTCCCGTGATCAGCGTGTTCCTCCTTCCAGCATTTCCTCTCCTAGTAGCATTTCCATTGACATCTGCAGTTCCTCTCCAGGAGTATGATCTTTAATAATGTCAGTGTGATGACGAGTCTTGTTTTAAACCCACTTCTTTTAGTATGTATTGTATCGATTATTTCGCTTTCTAAATGGTTGATGAACGTCAGGGTTATGTCTGCTTGCAACATGTGAGCCAAGAGATCAGACGCGGCGACTGGGATCTCCAAGGCGATTCCTTCTGTGATCCATTGTCCTTGATGGTAGTGTCTGCAAAAACCATCAAGAAATGAAACATGGACGAATGGCACTTTGGGAGTAACCGGGCCAAAGCGCCCTTCTTAAAACACACAAATTACATCTGCCGATAAGGTTCATTCAAGCACTTTCCCTGTATAGGGATGATTTAGCTAATCAACTAGGAGACTCACAACATGGGGCAGAATTATTGAAAGCCTCGGAGTAATATCTGCTTTTATTACTCAAAATACGAAAGAAATAATTCAAGCATTGCGCACAGCGCAATCAGACAAGATACCTAATGTGAAGGTGATGAAGCGACAACGTGGTGTTTTGTATGCTGCGCGCGCGAATGAAACGAACGCAAGATACAAACGACCTGTGTCATTCGAACAATGTATCTGGCGATGATCCGTCAAAACCGCGGACTGTAACTCGTTGATTTTCTTCTACCGTCTTGAACTTGTCGAACCGGAGTATTCAGTCTGACTAGATGCTTCATGATGAGCTCATTGTTCTTCTCCAACATTTCGAACTTTTCCTCCATCGTTTTCTGCAACGCCTTTACATCCTGCTTTAACGCAGACACTTCTTTCTTCGGCTCTGGCTCGTCGTTTAGTCTGTTCGAAGCGACAATGGCAACTGTCGATCGCATCCATCGCGATCGCCACGCAGCCTTCGGCGGATTGCTTCTGTGGTCCCTATTGGCATTACTATTGCTGGCCTCTTTTCGTCTCAAGCGCAAACACCGCTGGGCGCTTTCGAATAAATAAACCAGAAAACATATGATCGACAATCCGCTTCCGCCTAAATAAAATGTGAACACGCCGCCGATTTGAGAAATCAGATCTTCGGCGCTATCCTTAACTTTCATCGTAAATTCCAAGTACGATTGCCGCCGACTCAAGATTCGTAGATTCAATGCTTCGCCTATGGCATTCGTTCCGGTCGAACTCACTTGCCATTGATACGCGGCCGATTGACACGCATCCACGCATTTATCTGCGCAAACGTCGTGCCAAGTGTAATTCCAAGTTTCCTGATCACAATTGTGGAAATCACGGTCGTTACAATATTTAACATCACCTTGCTCGAAGTGCGTGTCGTTTCGGCTGAGTGAACGGCTTCGATACATGTACGAGCGACAGATACAAATCGATTCCAAATGATCGACGTAGCAGTTCAGTTCGCACTCGGATTTCGACGACTCTTTGTAACATGTCTTCTGCTTCTGTAGCCGAGATTCGACCACATTCGACAGGATCGAATAAGTGATGGTCACTTGTTCCATACTGTTTCGAGTCAGGTCGGCTTGTGGGGACACGTACAAGCTATTCAGCGGCAAAGTCCCAATTTTGGGTGGGTAGGCCGGATTTTCGGCTTTTATCGAAAAAATCTGTCGCGATCCGATGTATTGTTGGAAAAATTCGCCCGCCATTACAATGGTCAGTTCCTCGACGAAGTCCAACGGGAGGCGCATGCAAAGGATGCGCGACGGATTGTCGCTAGCCAGGACTAGCGAGGAGTTTCGAATGATATCGTTGCAGGCGTTCTCGTCACTCCGCAATGTGCCATTGATGATCCTGAGGGATTCACACACGAATGTGGTGAGCGTTGAATACAATACATCCATCGTGTCCTTCGAAACTGGAGGATCTACGCGAACTAGCTGAGATCTTTGGTCTTGAAATCTTAATCGGCGTAAAAGATATTTCTCCATTAAGGACATATCCCTCATATAATCGATCATGGCAGATAGTACGGGTCGATTCCATGACACATTGCCCATGTTGATACCATTGTTCTTCGCTCGCAAGACGTTCTCGTCCAGATGAAAGCCATTCCGGTCGGTGTCGTTCTCGAGTTCGAGAATTCTGTCGATGAAACCTTTCGCAAGCGGATGGCCGCTCGAAAATAAGAAGTCGAGTGGGCCCAATGAATCAATAAGGTGTGACTGATTCGACGCGAGGCGATTCCAAACATCGAACGTGTGATTCGCCATTCCTTCGCATATCGGGCATTCTTTCCCGTGTTGGAGATAATCGACGAGTTTCTTGGAGAAATTGTCGACATCATAAAATCCGAGCAATGGAATACAAAGGTAGAGATCGGGTGCTGGGAATTCCTCGTCCGGACGGCGAACTTTGATTTGTACTTGAGTATTCTCAATGTCGTCGTAATAATCGGTGACTATCGGAAAGAGATCTTTGAACGTTAGACCCGACATGGCCACGATTCCGAGAGCCCAAAACATGATCGTCACCCAGTGCGGGATTTGACCAATATCGAACACTTGCAGAAACTGCTTTCGACTCACAATCAGTTTATCCATTTTCAAAGATGAATATTGAAGAATGAACTTCAAAAGCGAGGAGACCTTTGATATTTAAAGAACGTTGGCACACGGCACGAAATGACCTGCAACGACCTTCTGGAAAGCACTGGTTTTAATTTCGACTTTGCACATTTCCCTTTGATTTTCACGACCTTCGCGGCTCACACAGGAGGCCTGCGTAATTAACCCTACTTGGTGGCAGGGATAATTAAACGGATGCTAGCCGGCTCCAGAACTTCCTCCGGTGCCTACAATCTTTGGAGACTCACGCCAGTTTTCTGATGAACAAAATTCCTGTACGTCTAGTTCAACAGAGGAAGTCGTAAGTCTTTCGGCATTAGTTACGTTTCAGGGGGAGCTTTTCGAGGTAACACAGGATATCCAATAACATTTCTGATCCTAGTGCACTTCCTTCCTCTTGGCATTTACTGCCCACCAGCATATGTCCTTGTAACATTTCCTTCCATTCAGTTCCTGGCGCATCATCATTTCCAGTCCTGGTAGCATTTGCATAGTACTGTATCAGCAGTTTCTGTCCTGGAAAGATGTGCACTTTATTTAAGTACTGTAACTGGGCTTCGTGACATTTGAGTGAATCTTTTTTAAGAAAGTTTTGTATTACGCGCGTTTGATACGAGATTTTTGGAATATAATGTCTGCACCTACCATGCGCTTTAGAAATTCACTGAAACTGCTGAACTCTCAAAGTGTGAACAATTCTTATGAATCAGACATTTGAAATTCGCTCGTCATTTCAGTGCGCATGTATTTGCTTACATAGACGAGAAGTAAAATCGAATCGAATTGATACTTTGTCGTAATATGATTTCAAATAAAATCGACCCGATTGATTCAACAATTTTAAAATTCCAAATTCAACCTTGTCATCTCGCAAAATAAAAATAAAAAGAAGCCTCCGGCGAAAAATTAACCAAGTCCAAAAATGCTGTTTACTGTAGGTCAGAAAGAGCGCACAATCCGAGAATCAGCCAGTTACACATTTTTGCTGGATTCAAATTCTACTGTGGGTTCTCAATATTGCGAACAGGCCTATATGTGTTGTTGATATTAGTCATGATATTCGTATATATAACGTTAAATCATGTTGAGTGACGATCGTATTCCTCTTCAATATTCGTACTGAACACTTCCTTCGATTACCAAAACAGGGGGATAATGAAAAAAGATAATAATGGAATAATAGGATAATGATCGTTGAATGAAATCTTCAGCATTTGCTTGTAAGGATTAAAATTGCGATTCGTGTGCACACTCCTCCAAGTTTAAATGCCTCAAAAGAAACTTGGATGTTCCTTGCGCCAATGTTTAAGAACAAACAGAAATACGAAAGTAGCGGATGATTTAAAAGTTAGGTCGTTGCTCCTTTCTAGAACTGCTCTTATCAAGAAATACACTGGGGAACGACATTGAAAAACGCAAATAGACGATGGACGAGAAGATGAATTTGGCCGAGTGATCAATGCTGCCGACGGATGGTGCATCTGAAAAAGTCGCAAGCACAAATTCCGTAATCCATCATACACTTTCACGACGAATTTTGAAGTCCCAAACAAAGAACACCAAAATATAGAAAAAATGAATTCATTTCTAGTCAAAAATGAATTCTACATTTTCACAACACGAAATTTACTCTCAATCATCAGAAATCAATCAAAGCACAGAAACCAAATTTCATGAGTAAAAAATCTGATATCGTAAACTAACGAGATTTCCTCTTTCTCTCGGATTCCTCGCCTCGAAGACGCAAATTCTCCACTAATATCGAATCGAACTTGACGCCTTGATGTCTACGCATTTGATACATTCGTCTCGCAGTCAGTCCGGCGCTTCGCGGAGTAAAATAATCGAGACACTCAATCGTGCGCTTTTGCCAAATATACTTCAATTTACCGAAATCATTGACAGTCTTGAACCGATCGGCCACATTTAGTATGACGCTCAATGTGAACGTGTACTTCTTCGTGTCAGTCGGAATTCCTTTTTGATTTGGATTAATGTATTTCAAGCACAGTTTCGCAAGCTCGAAATATCCCGCAAAGACGTCGTTGGGAATTCGAAGATGACAAGTTTTGTCGAGCGACGAATAATAGCACATAGCTTCTCCGTAACTAACGACGATAATCCCCAATAACTGATCGTCTCCTTCGAATGCTGCGCAAATGTTCTTTTGACGCAAAGGCGATAATAAGTTTTTCCAGAGATCCCCGTCCAATTTCATTTTCGATCGAGATAACAGAACCAAAAGTCGAGCCGCATCATTGAGGGTTGTCGCTATTGAAGTTTTACGTCCTGCGAGCTTTGACTCGTTCAAATATTTCAATAATTCGCCGTTGAATTGCGTCGAATAGAAAAATTCATTCGATCCCATCGAAACGGAGGAACGAAAATCACGTAGTCCAGTCAAATAACGATGAAGGGCGATGGAGCTGACCGGTTTACCTTTCAACGCATCCAAGGCATCCGTGGCGACGAGCAAGAAGACCGGTTTCATTCGATCGATCAAATCTCCTCGATTAATCATGGCTAAATATTTGCAACATCGGCCAGCATTGTAGACGAACTCAGTGAAACTTTCCGCGACATCAACGAGTTCGCCTTGATTTGAGTCGAGTCGTCCAACCAACGGAGATAATTTCCTCACATCTTTCAGCCAAGTATCCATGGCGGGAAGAAAGGAATCGACTTTGCAGAAATGTTCGCAAACGCCGAGTAGCACTCTAGAAACATGGAATCGATGCAAATTATTTGACTCGCCATCCGATTTAATACGTCGCGCATATACTAGGAAAACGGAGAACCAACTTTGCCAAATGCCTCGTACTAAATTGTCCGGATCGACATTCCACAATAACCAGGCATGGGCGAAGCTCAAATAATGCATCCCAAAATTTTCCACGTCACTGCTAATGGTTGACGTATCGATGAAATAATCGTATCCATCCTTGATCAAGCCGCATAAACGTTTCAATACATCGGCTTCGAAATTGTTCAAGTCGGAAAAATGAATTTTGAAGCTGTACGCCAAACATTTAAAAATGCCTGGCGCCTCATCAGCGATCATAAATATCCATTCGCTGTCGATCGACGGATTCTGTTCGTGTTCTCGTTTTCGAGCAGTTTCCATTTCACGTAAATACTTGCTGATATTTTTGAACATTACAGTTCTCGACGGAATCAACGACGGATAAAGCACTTTGGTGAATTTAGCATCCATGGCCAAATCGCGAATACCGGTCAGGAAACTCAAAACGTCGTGACGATCCGGTAATGAACAGAAATCAACAGCGGCAGCTTCGTCGATTAGAACTTTCAACGATTCCAATCGATCCACTTCGTACAGTTTTTCAATAATAATACTGTCGTACTTTTTGTTGAGAGCGCCCAAATGGAAGATCGTGCTGGTCGGTTTGTTGTTTTCCACGGATCTCATCCTCGACCACCAGCTTTCGAAAACGGCCAAGAATCGTCGCTCGTATACGCTGTCGAACGAACATAAATATGGCGTCCGAACAAGGACGTGAGAGTTTTTATATGGCTTGTCGTTTTCCAAATTACTCAAATATCTATCCAATTCGCCGCTGTCTACGATCCGTTTTTCTCGATGGCCCATCGAATAATATCGATAATTACCTGGTCCGTTGCTGAAGAAATTCGTAAAATGTCCGAAGATTCGTCGTTGTCGAATGTTTTGAAATTTATTCGATTCGAGAAGAAATTTCGACGCCGACGTCAATATCGATTGATTCCGCGAAATCGCTTTGATCGCTGATTTTGCGCGGATAAGTAAATTCACGGCCGGTTTCCATATTCGATTGAATTTGAGTTGGGACATTGTTCTTCTGAAGAAAGAAAGAGAATCTTGTTGAGAAACCTTGAAAAACATATTACAGTATGTAATAAGAACGACAAAAATGTGTTTACTTACCAACGAGAAGAAACAATTGGTTTCTTCGATTATTTCAAACGATCTTGCATTAACTTTAGCCGAATTAAAAATGATAATTTTAGTTACTATTCTTTCGTGATACGTTGATAACAAAAGAAGAACAAATAAATGTCAACAAAATTGAAGCGAAGAAAAGTGTATAGAGCGTATACAGTATGAGGTGCGAGCGAAGGATGCGCAGGTTCGTTGATTCGTACCGCACTCTGCAGAAGTATTTAAACCCTCGAATTGGCGGGCGATCATTTCCGTTTAAAAAGTAATTTGGTGTAGATGCTCTGACGAGAAAACTCGGCTTCTCATTCGAATACTAACATTTAGATTTAGGAAAACATGAGTGTGAGAAAAAATTTTGTTTTTTTGCCTACTTATATAATTGATTCTGCATTTACTAATATCTGCTGGCTTTATATTTCCTAAATTAGTGGTACAGGTGGCTAGTGGTACAATTAGTGTACTTTTCGGCTAATTTACTAATAAAACTGTCATTTATATTAGCATATTACTCAACATGTCAACTTTTAAAAGGCCGCATACCTGACGGACCAAAGCAGTTGCTAGCATGAGTTCGCGCATGTTTTTGGCAGCAGTCCCACAATGATGTAATGGAGGGCTTTCTGCAATTCGTGTGGAAAGATGCAAATTAAGCTTCCCGACTTCTTGGCTTTATTGGCAGCCTTTTGGGTGGTACTGTAATGTAGTGTTGCAAATGACAGCAGTTTTGTTCACTCTGACTGACCTTGACTGACCTCAACTTCAAAATTTGTTGTCTGACTGACCCTGACTGACCTCACTTCCAAAAATTTTCCTCTCACCTGACACTGACTGACGTCAGAGTCCTTTTGGGACTGACCTTAGTCGAAAATTGACTGACTCTGACTGACCTCAGCCTAAAAAGCAGACTGACCTCTCTCTGACCTTGGACAAAAATTTTCTGACTGACCCTGACTGACCTCAACTTCAAAAAAGTTCGGTCTGACTGACCCTGACTTGACCTGCTGGTCCAAAAAACACTGACTGTGACAGATTTTTGGCACTGAGCTTGACGTCATTTGCAACACTACTGTAATGCCACTGATGACAATGGTTTTCCAGCCTGAGGTCAGCACATAGTCAGCACTTTTGCATGGTGTTTATGGAGAAGGAGATGCATGTTGATTAGTGCATTGAGAAGGGGCCATCCGTTGACCTGGTCCCGTGATGTGGAATTGTTGGCACCACAAGCATACACCTGCTGGAGTGCAATATGACCTCGCTGCGTGCTAACAGTATGCACACCGGAACTATCTGCATATGACAGCAGTTTCTTTTTCCATTCTGACTGACCTTGACTGACCTCAATCTCAAAATGTTCCATTTTGATTGACCTCAACTCCTGAAATTTTCGTAAAGACCTGACCCTGATTAACATTCTCCCCAAGAATAGCTGACTTTGACAGATGTTTGACTCTGGCTCTGACGTCACATGCAACGCAAACCAGAACGCAGGTCAACACGAACTGTCAACTACGGCTGCTAGGTGCTTATCATACAACTTCTGTCCGTCTGTTCACAGTTTCCTTTCTTTCAAATTGTTACTAGAACCTCAGAGTTACAGCGCCTTCAAGAACCCAAAGTCATTTGGTTCTATCCCTCCCAGCATTTCTATTTCGTAAGCTTCAATTTCCGATGTGTTATCATCTCATTTTGGCCCTTTCGAAAATCGATTCATTTTTTATTCCCTCTCTCTTGTTGCCGCCACCCTTCCAAGCCAGTTTTTGCCAAAACAGAATGGCTTCCCTTTCTATGCGAGTTGCTGCCTCTCCAGTTTCGTCTCCACCCAACATGCCCATACCACAACGCATCGTTTTTCGGTGCTCAGGTTTCGCGACCTGCCGATTCCCATCTAAAGTAGCGAAAGGGTCGCGCGAGAATGACTAGTCAGGAATGGGAAGACTCTTGAGGAGGGAGATGAGTCAAGAGTTTCGGGATGCCAGCTGTCTCCGTCTGTCTGTCGCGCGTCCCATCCTCCTCCTCAAACAGTGTGTCTGAAGGAGAGGCCACTTCACCTCTCTCTGACGAGAGCCTAGTCCAAGTTTTACTCCCTCCCTCCCTCCGGATGCTAATCTTTTTCTCCAGCGCAGTTCTCTACTGCACTACTGCCGTACGAACGAGCCTCTAGAAGCCTTTGGTTTATTGATCAAAGTTCCCGCTTGTCGTATTTACTTCAACTGACCATTTTTCTTTCTTCTTCGACGCCTCTCGGCCTAGCCTTGCTCGTTGCTCGACGAGGAAAAGCCCTTTCGCGTTGCAGATGGACCACGAATGACGAATGTGTTCAACACTCCTTGTATATGTAGCATTTTTACAAAGTCATTCCGTCGAACAAGACGCCCTAACTAGCTCGATGAAAGATTCCTCGATATTGCGCCTTTTAATGAGGCCTTTCAATCTTCGGCCATATTTGAATTCCGGTCTGCTCGGAGCGGATTGGAGTGGGCGGCGGGTGTGGTGGGAAAGTGCCTACTCTTCTCCTAGCTGTGGCTGTGGCTCTACATGTGCGCACGCATATTATGTAAGGGTAGCCTAGCTAAAGCTGGCGCGATGCTTGTTGTCATGACGGCTTTTCATAGTTAAGCTCGCGAAGAGTTCATAAAATTCGCAAGTTTGTACTAGTTCATTAATTCATTTAAAGATTTTTGAAAGAAGTTAGTCTCCTCTGTTTTGTCATTCGTTTAATTTTTCTTGTCTTCCAAAAATGTCCAGTAAGTAACAGATTCTTTAAAATAATTTTCACTGTAGAGGCAGTTTCATTTTAAAAATAGAAATTTGTCGACCTTTAAAGAATCCATTCCTAATTTTCTTTTTCTGACGCCAAACTCTTCTGCTAATGACGCTAGTTGGTCCTACGAAAATTGTACTTTCGAGGCCACCTGTCGAATTCTCTCTCGTTCTTTCCCTTCCATCTTGTTTCTGAAGTAAATGGAGGAGCGGGATGAGGGCGTCTGGAAAACGTACTTTCGTAGATATTTATTCGTCGAAGAAGCAAATGGCAAAGGCAGCTGTAAAATAAAAGGTGGAAGAGAAACTCGAAAAACCTGTTTTGATTCAATTTAGAAGCTATTCGAACTGTGAGTCTATTGTTAGGAGGCCGTTTGGTTCTTGTGGGAGTTTTTGTGAGTCTTGGAAGAGAAGGTCGTGGGAGAGTTTGGATGGGTGACGAAGAGGTTGTTCTCAGATTGGTTGATTGCTGAGTGAGGAGTC
Source organism: Mesodorylaimus bastiani (assembly GCA_034700065.1). NCBI lineage: Eukaryota > Metazoa > Nematoda > Enoplea > Dorylaimida > Dorylaimidae > Mesodorylaimus > Mesodorylaimus bastiani. The sequence goes on along the minus strand of JAQGCW010000068.1, from coordinate 4,007 downwards.
TGAGGTACAGGGGGATCATTAAGACACTTCAGATCCGATATGGGATGATAGGTCAGGACATTTGATTCCGTGGAGGTTTTGAAACTTCAGGAGATGTGGCATTTTCTGTGAGACCCCTCCTCTGTAACTGTTCAAATTTCAAAAGCCTTCATTCTTGGAGATCCAGTTCGTTCTTCAAGCTTCTAGGTCTTTCATGCTTTCAATCTTCAAGCCTCGCATTTGAACAGTTCTCAGCTGTGCAAAGATTCTATCTGGCTTGTTCCAGCATTTCAAACGAGTGAACTTGTTCAGCCACAAGAGGGAGAAATTACTTTAGAAACGCGAATTCAGTTTACTTTTCGAATGTATTAGTTTCCATTAGGGACACAGCAGACAGCAATTTATAATGTTAAGCCATCATTCACGTCGTCAGACTGCAAGTTTAGTCCTTTGCGGTAGTTACCTTCGATCAATATTCGTAGCCGCCTCTCTAAACCTGTTTTTACTGGCAATAGGGCAAAATATAACATACTCAATCTCTATACATGGGCTGTGTAATCTGTCTGCAAAAGATGTATGCTTGATACGGTCCCTCAATTTTCTCGTAATCATGCTTACGCAAGAGCAAAAGCTACCCCTTTTTGTTTACTCAAATTATGCGAGTCTAACATCCATTTGTTATAGGTAAAATCGGATATCCCCTCGAGGACAACAATACGAACAGCCGCCGCCCTCGTCACCATGCACCAACGAGTTACGAATCGTGTTAATCAACAACACTGCGCCAAATATCATCGTATGGAGGCGATCGATACGAGCGAGCAGCTGCACCACGAAGACGACGATGCTGTGGACGATATGGACGAGGTCGACGTCGATTCAACATCGTCGAGAAGGAGACCTGGCGCCACAGCCTCCTCCTCGGTCGTTGTAGTAGGAGGAGCGGGAGGGAGAACGAGCTCCTTCCTCGAGCCCTCGGCCAGCAGCGGTAGTAATCGACGACGAGCGAGAAAATGGTCGGCTCATAGCGGCGACTCGGACGATTTGGCCGCCATCGAAGCCGTTCTAGCCGAAACCGATTGGCCGACGAACAATTCCGGCGGGAAGGAAGAAGGAGATAAGAATCAGAATAAGTTCCTCGACTACCAACCGTCGTCTGGCGGGAGATTGGCCGCATTCCCGGCTTCCTTACCGGCGTTACTCATTCGACCCAAGTCGACGGCCAGCATCGGTGAATCGTCGTCGAAAAACTGTTCGCCACAACCTTCGCCACAACGATTGCGGATTTACGTCGATCGTCACACGAGTACGGATTCGGGCGGCGATTCGTCGATGGCCGCTAGTATCTACGAGAATTGCGCGAGTACGTATCAAAGTCAAATCTTAGACGAGCAACCGACAACGGATAGTTGGCATTCGGCTTCGTCCAAAACCGACATGATTCCCAACGAAAGTACATTGATCAAGAAACCCGTAGCGGAGCGACCCAGTTCTGCTTCGGTGGTCACATTCTCTTTGGCACCGCCCGATACATTGGATATTCCCGAGGAGCCTTCTTGTTGTAACAACGAGAGTGGCAAGGATACTGGAGGTGGTAGTGCTGGCTCCTTGAGGAGGAAATCTGGCACCACCACCTTGTCGCCACCCGATGGCAATGCGCAATACAACGGGGCGAGGAGATTATCGAGTAGGGGCTCCAGATCGCGTTCGCCCACACCACGATATTCGGTGGCCGATGCTTCTGGCGAGAATGTCGATCCAGCCACGAGGAATTCGATCCCGAACGCCGAGGAAGAGAAGAAAGAGGCGAAGGTGAGTAGAATTCTGCCTGAGACTGGCCAGTGACCTGCCTATCCTCAGCTGTAGATAGGTAACTCTTTTGTTTCAGTCTCACAGCGGACCCTCCAGCCGTCGGACAGTGCTCATGATCGCGGGCCTCTTCGTGGTCGGACTCATACTCATCCTAGCCGGAATCGTCGTGCTGACCGTGGAGGAGCATACGGCCTTCCGGGTGGCCGGATGCTCGTTCATGGGCATAGGAATTACGTTCTTCGTCATTTGCCTCATACTTCAACGAAAGAACGTGAAGAAGCTGGTGAATCAAATCGAGAACGATTTGTACTTTTTGAATGTGACTGATAATAAGATATGGAATATGATTTTCCATTTCGACGAGCAAATGAGGTGGTAGAACGATTTTATTTATTTATTCTTTTCGAATTGAGCTGGATTTTGAATTTGTATGCCTTCGAGTGAGGACTTGCACTCTGAAAAAAAGGAAAAGGTAAATTGGTTCAGAAACTTTGGTGATAAGGATCGATTTGGGCGCTTAGCAAAGAGCACCGGAGTTCAGAAATCACGCACGGACGAATTGTTGGTCTGCGTCATAGAAAAGAGCATAGGAGGGCAACAACACCTAGCCTACTCAGGTATTTATGGGAATCTTTTCCTTACGGGTGCAAAATGAGTCATTCTTCTGACGGTGAGTGTCTCGATGGAGAGAGGGAAAGAGGAATTTGCGGATTGATTAGGTTCGTTACTCGACTTGGAAGCATGTCTTTTTCTCAAGCGACACTTTACATTTAAAAACGGTTCTAATTTTAGCCCCGAGAAGTCAAAATTATCGTCCTCGTGTAACAAGGTGCGAAAACTTTGGCGCTCCCAGCAGACATAGAATTGTACAGTAGCTGCGCCAATGTGTTTTTGGGGCCAAGCAAGTTGTCCGTAGCTCGGACTTTCAGTGCAGGGACCAAATGTCAGTGAAATCGGCCATATTAAATCGGATAATCAATCATAGAACTGATCAAGTAGATGCAATGTCGCATGTCAAGCACAACGATTCCATCTGTCACCGATTATATATCTTAAGTGATCAGGCAGTTCGATCGTTCGATCAGCGATCTCATGAGAGATGCGTGATCATGGAAATTGATTTGGATTTCTTGAGCTCTTTGGGAGTATGGATGTCGAAATATTTGATCGATGATATGCTGATGGCTGATCACCGCGAATCGGACATGTTGGCTTCAGTATGAGGTTCTTTGCTCTCTTCTACCAGTCGATCTGATCCCTCACAATCCAATCGATCATGGGTTGATCGATCAGCCAGATCGGTCTGATGTCGAATCACTAAAGTGATGATTTTGATTACTTACGTTAGAGTTAGTGCGATCGAAAAGACTGATCTCAGAAAACTCAAAATTGATTTGAGATGGGACCTCAATTTTTGCAAAAAAACATGGTATTTTTTATTTTTAAGTCAAATTTTCGATTCCTGCACTGTCTCCCGCACAAACTTAGTAAAGAAAATGGAAAAGCAGTAAATTTGGCTACGCAACTGAAGAAATTTCTCCAGAATGTCAAAATTTGTTCAATTTTCTCGACTTTTTCTTGATTTTCTCGAGGGTTCCAAGATTTCTCGATTTTCTTTGATGAGATTCTGGATTTTCTCGAGTTGTGGCTACCCTACAGTCTTGTCCCCCAATCCCAATTTCTATGGCCCAAACAGTCTCTTGGTGCCCATCTGATATTTTGGTGCCCATTAATTCTTTCTAATGCCTATTTAGTCTTTTTGTTATCCGTTTTGATCTTTCTGATGTCCATTTAGTCGCTGGTGCTCGATGAGTAATATTTTGGTGCCCAATTCAGTCTACGCCTTTATATATTTTCGTTAGTGATTTGCAGCAACATCGAATCAATCGAGATTTAGAGGGATATTGACACGATTTTGAATTTTTAAAAACAGAACTTTACGAAATTTGTCCCTTCTTCGAAAGCTGGCTTTCTTCTAATTTTTGAGTTACATACGCCAGTTTGTTTGAATCTAGTTGTGAAAGTTTTAAAAGCAATCGAGAGGCTTGAGCCGACCTAACTTTTCAAAAAACCACTGTTTGTTGCAAAATGTGATTGGCCATGCATGCTTCGGTTAATTTTCGCCCTTTGCAATGCAGGTTCAATAGAAGTCTCTCGTAGGAGCGAGAAGCCGAAGAGAAGCGTGTGACGTCACGTCATCGGCTAGCTGCCAGGCG